>JAVJIF010019896.1:0-75282 GCA_038442645.1 Agave tequilana | reverse complement strand
GAGCAAGAATAAGGAAAAGTAAACCAAACGCAAACACCAAGATTTGTTATCGAGGTTCGAGCACCCAGCTCTAACTTCCCCGCCTTCCCCAGAAGGATTCCAACCACTTCCACTATCACAAAGATGTCACAAATACACCGGAGTACCCAATCCACAATCTCAAGTACAAGCAATCTCTGAGTAGTCAAAAGACACAAACTCTCTCTTGCAAAATTCTCTTCCCTTACAAAGGTCCTTAGAGAATTAATGAGTAGGAATGAAGCTCTTGTGTGCAAGGAGAAAAGAAAATGAAATCAGAGAACTGTTGAAAACACTTCAGAAATTTAGAGAGAATTCAGCACAAAACCAAGAAGAAACCAAGTCTTTTGAAAGCCTTAAACTTTTGAAAATTTTTGAGAATTTTTTCTTGTAACAAAACTCTCCCTAAACACCCCTATTTATAGGAGAGGGTTAGGGTTTAAAGATAAAACATTTTTAAGGCTAATCAGAATGTATTAAAACCAAAACATGTCACTTAAACACACTTAAGTGAGAAAAGGACAAAAATAAATCTGCTCAGAAAACTAGCCGTTACTGTTCAAACGGCTAGTCCGGTCGACCGGGGCGGTCGACCGCTAGTATAAAGCAAATGACCGTTGCAGGCCACGGTCGACAGGCCCGGTCAACCGAAACAAACAGAGAGCTCTGCTCTCAGATCGGTCGACCGGGACGGTCGACTGTCCAAAGACTTCCAAACGTGCACAGATTTGTGCACGTTGGTCGACCGACCCGGTCGACCGACTTCTAGCCAAGTCGACTAGTCAGAAGATTAGTCGACTGCATGAAGTCTGGAATAGATAGAAAAATAGTTTTAAAAAATATTATGAAAAATCTTTTAACACTCATAAAAATCACCAAAAATAGTTTATCATTTTGCATTGATATATAAACATGTGGTAAAAAGTTTAGCTCAAATATCAATCAATATGAACTATTTTGACTCTATCATTTTTACCAAAAACTAAAAACTGTATTTTCTAACCTTGAATTTTGACTAGAAAATACGTTTTGTCCAAAACTTCTTCCAAATACAAAAACATGATATTTAAACATTTGAAGCATAATCCTATATTCATGAAACATATGTATATCAAAGTTTTTGTCATAAATTCCAATACCAAAATAAGTTTGTAGGTTGAAGATTGTATATAAACTATTTATGTTAGGAAACAAGATGTGCACAAAAAAGTGTGTGAAAGAGCTTCAAACCTATTCACTATTCTTTAACAAAATTCTAAACTAAAAACAAATCTAACAAATTATCTTGAGCAATCTTGAAGTCTTGAGCCATGTGATGCCTTGCTAGAGCCTTCTCTTCTATGTTCCTTCCTTGATGTGCAAAAAGCCTTCTTTACTTCATAAACCTAGAAATTCTTGCAATAGCTTAGCAATGGCCTCCAAATATGGTACTAACCTGAAACTCATCTAAACAAACTAATTAGTATCAAATAGCACTTATTTGTTTTGTTATCATCAAAACTCTAAAAAATGGAGAGTGTAACCTTTTGGGCCAACAATCTCCCCCTTTTTGATGATGACAAAACAAATAGGCTATAAACAAATGTATAGGGGAGGAGAAAGCTCCCCCTCAAATTATGCTATATTAAACAAAGAAAAACCATGTAATTTGTAATTTGCAAGTAAACATCATGAAACCAAAAACAAAAATACTTGCAAAACACTTAAAAACAAAATACAAGAATTCATGAAAACACATCAAAATCTCAAAACATATATAAACTCATATGGAACCAAAACCATATGAGCCCATATTTCCATACATAAACTCATTTGGTATCAGAGCTCTACTCTGATCTGAGAGCTCTGCTCTAAGATCGGTCGACCGGGACGGTCGCGACCGTCCAAAGACTTCCAAACGTGCACAGATTTGTGCACGTCGGTCGACCGACCCGGTCGACCGACTTCTAGCCAAGTCGACTAGTCAGAAGATTAGTCGACTGCATGAAGTCTGGAATGGACAGAAAAATAGTTTTAAAAATATTATGAAAAATCTTTAACACTCATAAAAATCACCAAAAATAGTTTTATCATTTTGCATTGATATATAAACATGTGGTAAAAAGTTTAGCTCAAATATCAATCAATATGAACTATTTTTGACTCTTATCATTTTTAACAAAAACCAAAAACTGTATTTTCTAAACCTTGAATTTTGACTAGAAAATACGTTTTGTCCAAAACTTCTTCCAAATACAAAAACATGATATTTAAACATTTGAAGCATAATCCTATATTCATGAAACATATGTATATCAAAGTTTTTGTCATAAATTTCAATACCAAAATAAGTTTGTAGGTTGAAGATTGTATATAAACTATTTATGTTAGGAAACAAGATGTGCACAAAAACGTGTGTGAAAGAGCTTCAAACCTATTCACTATCTCCCCTTTTTGATGATGACAAAACAAATAGGCTATAAACAAATGTATAGGGGAGGAGAAAGCTCCCCCTCAAATTATGCTATATTAAACAAAGAAAAAACATGTAATTGTAATTTGCAAGTAAACATCATGAAACCAAAAATACTGCAAAACACTTAAAAACAAAATATAAGAATTCATGAAAACACATCAAAATCTCAAAACATATATAAACTCATATGGAACCAAAACCATATGAGCCCATATTTCCATACATAAACTCATTCTCCCCCTTTTTGTCATACATCAAAAAGGGTTTAAGAAGAAAAAAAAAATTTATTCAATAACACAAACATTAAGTTCTCCACAAATGAATGAAAATCTAGCAAAGTCAAGTGGTTTAGTGAAAATATCGGCAATTTGCAAATCCGAAGAAACATAATCAATATCTATATCTCCTTTCTCAAAATGATCTCTAAGAAAGTGATATCTAATCTCAATGTGCATGGTCTTACTATGTTGATTTGCATTCTTTGTCATATGTATAGTACTTAGTATTATCACAAATATTTTTATATGGTTATAATGCAAATCATAATCAAGGAGAGTATGTTTCATCCAAAGTACTTGTGCACAACAAGCCCCCGCGGCAACATACTCCGCCTCGGCGGTTGAGAAAGCTACGGAATTTTGTTTCCTAGAGGACCATGAAATAAGACAATTACCAAGAAATTGACATGTCCCACTAGTACTCTTTCTATCTACTCTACAACCCGCATAGTCGCATCCGAATAACTCGTCATTGAGAAATCTCCGGTTTCGGATACCATAGACCCATTCCAATCGTTCCCTTAATATAACGAATAATGCGTTTTACCGCAATAAGATGGGACTCTTTGGGACACGATTGAAATCTAGCACAAAGACACACTAAACATGATATCCGGCCTACTTGCCGTCAAATACAAAAGACTACCTATCATGCTTCTATACAATTTAATATCAACATTTTTACCTTGGTCATCCTTATCAAGCTTGGTGGTAGTTGCCATGGGAGTGTTGCAAACCTTTGAGTCTTCAAGTCCAAACTTCTTTTCGAGTCCTTTGCGTATTTGGCTTGACATATGAAGTTCCCATCTTGCAATTGCTTGATTTGGAGTCCAAGAAAAGAAATTAAGCTCACCCATTGAAGACATTTCAAATTCACATTGCATAACCTTTTCAAATTCCTTGCATAAAAGCTCATTAGTAGAACCAAAAATTATATCATCAACATAAATTTGCACAATTAAAATATCATTATCAATATGCTTAGTGAATAGTGTGTATCTACTTTGCCTTTAATAAAATCATTTGAAATGAGAAAACTAGAAAGCCTTTCATACCAAGCTCTTGGAGCTTGTTTCAATCCATACAAAGCTTTATCAAGTTAAAAACAAAATCGGGATGAACATGATCAACAAAACTGGGAGTTGAGCAACATAAACTTCTTCATTTATAAAGCCATTCAAAAATGCACTTTTCACATCCATTTGAAAAAGTTTAAAATTTTTGAAAGATGCAAAAGCTAGTATCATCCGTATGGCTTCAAGCTGTGCTACGGGTGCAAAGGTCTCCTCAAAGTCAATTCACTCAACTTGAGTGTAACCTTGGGCCACTAACCTAGCCTTATTCCTAATCACATTTCCGGACTCATCCATCTTGTTTCTAAAGATCCACTTAGTACCAATTATTGGTCTATCGTGAGGCCTAGGAACAAGGTGCCAAACTTGGTTGCGCTCAAATTGATTGAGTTCCTCTTGCATGGCTAGCAACCAATATGAGTCCGCCTCGGCTTCGAGGATGCTTTTGGGTTCAAAATGAGAAAGAAAGAAAGCAAAATTACCACATAGGTCATGGAGTTTGGAGCGAGTTGTTACCCCTTTAGATGCATCACCTAAGATGAGCTCCTTGGATGATTTGTGGCATATCTCCAAGCTTTAGGAAGCGGGTTGAGAGCTTTCCTCTTATCCTCTTGAACGTCACCAATTGGTTCTTGCTTATCATCTTGAGCGGGTGAGTCCTTCAAGGATGGTCTCTCCATGTCTTCACCTAATGGTTCAATCTCTACAACATTCTCAACAAACACATTAGATTCTTCAAATTTAACATGCATGGATTCTTCGATGGTAAGTGAAGATCTATTGAATATTCTATAAGCTTTACTAGTTGTAGAATATCCAACAAAGATTGCTTCATAAGCCTTAACATCAAATTTACCCAAGTTATCTTTAGTGTTCAATACAAAACACTTGCATCCAAAAACTTTGAAATATGAAACATTAGGTTTTCTAGAATGATACATTTCAAAAGATGTTTTGGAAGAATTTTTACATAAATAAATACGATTTGATATATAGCATGCGGGTTTACGGCCTCGGCCCATAGATAATGAGGGAGGTCATACTCACTTATCATTGTCCTAGCCATCTCTTGAAGTGTTCTATTTTTCCTTTCTACAACTCCATTTTGTTGTGGAGTTCTAGGACAAGACATTTCATGCTTAATTCCCTTTTCATCACAATAAGTCATGAAGAGTTGGGTAAACAAACTCACCACCTCTATCACTCCTTATTTTCAAAATCGGAAAACCTTTTTCTTTTTCAACCCTTTTTCGAAAAATTTTGAAATGAGAAAAAGTTTGATCTTTGTGTTCCAAGAAGAAAACTCAAGTGAAACGGGAAAAATCATCAACTAAAACAAATGCAAATCTACTACCATTTAAGCTCTTAGTTTTAGTAGGTCCAAAAAGATCCATATGAATTAATTCTAAAGGCCTAGTTGACATGATATCCTTGATTGGTTTGAAGGAAGACTTGGTTATTTTCCCAAGTTGGCACGCACTACAAATGCGGTCTTTCTCAAACTTCAAGTAAGGTATACCCTTCACCAATTCCTTTGAATTAATCCTAGAAAGATGGTCAAAAGATGCATGTCCTAATCTTCTATGCCAAAGCCAAGAATTTTCATCAAAAGCATTTAAGCATTTAGTAGAACATTCCACATTAAGCATGTCAATAATATAAACATTATCATCACGAAAACGGTAAGAATACAATCATTGGATTTAATATCAAAAATCTTGCAAGAAGTATCATCAAAAACAACTTTAAGTCCACGATCACAAAATTGACTAATACTAAGCAAATTATGTTTCAAATCATCAACAAGTACAACATTTTCTATAATGGGAGATGCACCAATTTGAATGTTACCTATACCGATGATAGTGCCTTTGGAGTCATCCCCGAAGGTGACAGAGCCACCTTCCACGTACCTTGATAGGGTTGTAAAGTTATTGATATCCCACGTCATATGTCGTGAACAACCACTATCAAGGTACCACCGCTCCCTACGTCTTGGAGCCTAGGTGTGTACCTACATCAAATAATTTAGGACTTGATTTTGGTACCACATTTTCTTGGTTCTAGAGGGTTAGTTTCATAACCCAAACAAGATTATTTGATCTATTAACTTGGTCATAGCAAAATTTAGCTAAATGTCCATTTTTATCACAATATGTGCATCTATATACTCTACCATATTTAAAAGCATAGTGAGTGTGTGATTTGTGAGCATGAGAGTTGTGAGCATGAAAAGATTTAGCATGTGTAGTGTGAGCATGTGAATTTTTAGCATGAGAGGTGTGCTTTTTGGAAAACTTTTCTTCAAGTTTTAGTGTTAAAAGTACAATCTTTCAAAACTTTTTCAAAATCAACCATTTTAGTTTTTAGAGAGGAAATTTCTTTTTCATCAACAATAGGAGATTTTTCTTTACAAGAAACCTTGTAGGCATTAAACTCATTTTGAATAGAAATAAGATTAGAAGAAATATCATCCTTTTCTTTAGAAACCAAAGCAAGTTGATTTTTGAGAAATGCAACTTCTTTTTGCAATTTATAGCATTCAATCTTCTTATTGTCATAAGTTTCAGAAAGGTCAACAAAGGCATGAGCAAGAACTTCCTTACTTAATTCATCATCTTCATCATCAAGAGGTTGAGGGGTTACCTTTGGTGTGTTTGCCATGAAACACATATTCGCTACATCCGCCTCTCCTCGGACTCGCTTTTCGAATCCCAAGTTTCCTTGTACGCTTTCTTTTCTTCCGATTTCTTTGGCTTGAAGGAGGAGGTCATCTTCTTCTTGAACTCCGGGCAATCCGCCATGATGTGTCCGGGCTTTCGGCAATTGTAGCATATGATTTTCCTCTCCTCTTTACCTTCAAATTTCTTTCGGAAGTTGAGCTTGTTCCTCCGGTATATCCTCTTCACATTGCGAACAAGTAGTGATAGCTCCTCATCTTCTTCTTCATCTTCTTCATCGTCTTCAAGAGTGGATGAAGACTTGAAGGCCAAGGATTTCTTCTTTAATGGGGCGGCCTTTCTCTTGCTTTTTTTTCCATCTCATGGGTTTTTAGGTTCCCAATGAGACTAATGAGGTCCATCTCATCCTTGTCGTTCAATTCTTTAGGGTGGTGGCCTTGATCTCCCATGATGTAGGAAGAGCCGAATCACTTTCCGCACCTTTTGATCATTTGAAATATCATCACCTAAAGAAGAAAGACCATTGGTGATTTTAGTAAATCGAGTAATCATACAATCTATAGATTCATCATCAAACATTTTAAAAGACTCATATTGGGACCTCAAGAGATCTATCTTAGCTCTCTTGACTTGTGAAGTCCCTTCGTTGTGACCAATAAGTGTTGCCAAATCTCATAAGCGGATTGGCAATGAATTACCCGTGTAAGGTCATCCTCATTCAAGGCGGTTAAGAGGGAATTTTGGGCCTTGGAGTTAGCCTCATATTCTCTAAAGTTGAAGTCGGTCCATGTGCTCTCATCACTATCGGGTGCAACATAAGGTTTGGTCAAAGATTTAGCCACTAAGCTACCTAAGGATTACAAAAAGATAGTCATCCTAACCTTCCAAATAGGGAAGTTGAGTCCATCAAATTTAGGAGGGGTTTTAATGTTATCGGCCATGTTTACTAGTGATGACAAATGGAATGCAAATGTTGATTAGCAAATTTAAGGATCTCTCTATGGATGTTAAGCCAAAACTAGAGTCCAAGCTCTGATACCAATTGAAAATCACCTAGAGGGGGGGTGAATAGGTGATAATGCTAATCAATGCACAAATTAAAAAAATATGGAGCAACAATCCCACAAAGCAAGTAGTAATAGCAATGAAACTAGAGCAAGAACAAGGAAAAGTAAACCAAATGCAAACACCAAGATTTGTTATCGAGGTTTGAGCACCCAGCTCTACTTCCCCGCCTTCCCCAGAAGGATTCCAACCACTTCCACTATCACAAAGATGTCACAAATACACCGGAGTACCCAACTCCACAATCTCAAGTACAAGCAATCTCTGAGTAGTCAAAAGACCACAAACTCTCTCTTGTAAATTCTCTTCCCTTACAAAGGTCCTTAGAGAATTAATGAGTAGGAATGAAGCTCTTGTGTGCAAGGAGAAAAGAAAATAAAATCAGAGAACTCTTGAAAACACTTCAGAAATTTAGAGAGAATTTCAGCACAAAACCAAGAAACCAAGTCTTTTGAGAGCCTTAAACTTTTGAAAATTTTTGAGAATTTTTTCTTGTAACAAAACTCTCCCTAAACACCCCTATTTATAGGAGAGGGCTAGGGTTTAAAGATAAAACATTTTTAAGGCTAATCAGAATGTATTAAAACCAAAACATGTCACTTAAACACACTTAAGTGAGAAAAGGACAAAAATAAATCTGCTCAGAAAACTAGCCGTTACTGTTCAAACGGCTAGTCCGGTCGACCGACCCGGTCGACCGCTAGTATAAAGAAAATGACCGTTGCAGGCCACGGTCGACAGGCCCGGTCGACCGAAACAAATAGAGAGCTTTGCTCCCAGATCGGTCGACCGGGACGGTCGACCGTCCAAAGACTTCCAAACGTGCACAGATTTGTGCACGTCGGTCGACCGACCCGGTCGACCGACTTCTAGCCAAGTCGACTAGTCAGAAGATTAGTCGACTGCATGAAGTCTGGAATGGACAGAAAAATAGTTTTTAAAATATTATGAAAAATCTTTTAACACTCATAAAAATCACCGAAAATAGTTTTATCATTTTGCATTGATATATAAACATGTGGTAAAAAGTTTAGCTCAAATATCAATCAATATGAACTATTTTTGACTCTTATCATTTTTACCAAAAACCAAAAACTATATTTTCTAAACCTTGGATTTTGACTAGAAAATACGTTTTGTCCAAAACTTCTTCCAAATACAAAAACATGATATTTAAACATTTGAAGCATAATCCTATATTCATGAAACATATGTATATCAAAGTTTTTGTCATAAATTCCAATACCAAAATAAGTTTGTAGGTTGAAGATTGTATATAAACTATTTATGTTAGGAAACAAGATGTGCACAAAAACGTGTGTGAAAGAGCTTCAAACCTATTCACTATTCTTTAACAAAATTCTAAACTAAAAATAAATCTAACAAATTATCTTGAGCAATCTTGAAGTCTTGAGCCATGTGATGCCTTGCTAGAGCCTTCTCTTCTATGTTCCTTTCTTGATGTGCAAAAAGCCTTCTTTGCTTCATGAACCTAGAAATTCTTGCAATAGCTAAGCAATGGCCTCCAAATATGGTACTAACCTGAAACTCATCTAAACAAACTAATTAGTACCAAATAGCACTTATTTGTTTTGTTATCATCAAAACTCTAAACAAATGGAGAGTGTAACCTTTTGGGCCAACATACTTTAGTTTGTAACTTAGATTTTTATTTTATTTATGTAATTTTTATTTTTCTTTATATAACTGAGACTAGAGAAGAGTTTCATGGAGAAATGAGAATGAAGCTTGTATTGAGGGTGACACCGGTTTAAGTTGTTCTTCTTTTCTTTCATTTTTTATCTTATTGAATCAAAGTTATGTTTTGTGTTCTTCTTCTTTTATTACTCTTCTTCTATCAGGTTTTGATGATAATCTAAATGAAACCTATACCATCGAACTTGCCTTGCCATTGCAAGTGCAGTTGATGGTTTATTGTAATGGATAGCCGTTTCTATTTTATTTTCTATCTGCATTTGAATTTATAGTGTAAGTCTAGGAACAGGGACGATCCTATTTGCCATGCTTTGCTCGCTTTCAAGATGAGGTAAGTCTTTGCCAAGGATTCAAGGTAAGTCATCAACCGAAAGAGGTAAGAAAGTACTTTTAGGATTTTTTTCCTTTCTTTCTTTTAGTTTAGATCACCATCATTACAACTCTCTTCTATTTACTATTTTCACTTTCTTTGTATAAACTCATTTTCTATTTTCTCCACCTTCTCAATCTATCACTTTCTTCTTAACTTAACAATAGATTCTTTTTCCTTATCTTTACAAGAACAAGAGAAGACTTTTAACCGTTTTAAGTGAACTAAAAGAGAACTTACAATACGCTTCCATCGCTAGTCCCTTCTTTGGATCACGGCCCGCATAGCCACTTGCTATCACGGTAGTATTGAGTACCTTACGCTATCTATTCTTAAGTTCTGAAATTCTATACTTTTTGAGCAGGTCTTTAACTCAATCACTTCTACGCGAACACCCACTTACAACCAATAACCTTCTTTCTTTTGGGCAATTCTGTCAATTCCCAAGCGTCGTTCTTATGAAGAGAGTTCATCTATTCCATCACAACATCCTTCCACATCTTGAACTCTGAATGATTTTAGCTTTCCTATATGTAGATGGAATTACCTCTTAAACAACCAGAAGAGCATATGCTACAATCATATTTGTAGTGAGTCATCTGGGCTTACACGAATTTCTTCGAGATCTTTCAACTAAAATAGAATCTTGGACATCACCCATTATCCATCTTTGATCCTCATCATCATTCTTATCAACTACGTGATCATTACCCTCTGTCACCTCAGGTGTGATCTTGAATGTGTTGGCTCAAAGGCCCATCGCTCTAGTTTTGATGATGATTAACTCATGTAATTATAGTACTAATGATCTTGTGTTTAATTAGTCTTAGATATTTGATCAAGATCTTAGTTGATGTTTAGCTTCAACAAAAGATTTAAAGTCAAAATTTTGGAGCTAGCACGTGTTGATTCAAGAGCTCGCACATCAAGATCTCACCATGAACTCGAAGAGGAGTCTTGCTCGTTGAATCAAAGTTTGGACCAAGTCAAGAAGGAGAAGAAGACTTTCAAGTGAAGACCTTCAAGAGAAGACTTGTGTCTAGATTTATTTTTAGTAAGATTTTATTTTTAGATAAAATGTAAAGGATAGATTAGTTGGTGGATTGCTTAAGTTCATATACACTCACACACAAAATTTATATGTGTTTTCATAAAAGATCTTTCGTTTTGAAAAATACCGGTTTAGTTTTGGAATTCAAAATATACATGTGTTTTATCAAAACCATTTTAGTGCTTATTGTCAAAATATAGATATTTCATCATATATGTGTAGTGGATCATATCCATACACAGTAAGCATCAAAAGTGTTTAAAATATCTTGTTTTTGTATTTGGAGAAGTTTTTGGAAAAATCAATTTGAAAAAATACGAATTTTGTTTTAAGCCAAATTTTCATAACACAAAAATAGTTCAAAATGTTTGTAATATGTTTTGATTTTTACTCAAACATGTTTTTTTATCAAAGTTTATTACTGAACTTATTTTTGTAGATTTTTAGAGAATTTACGGGATTTTATTGAAGTAAAAAGACCAAGTTTTTAAATTCCCAAAACTATTTTCTGGCCTTCTGCCGGTCGACCGCACGGTCGACGAAGGCAGAGGTCGGTCAACCGGGCGGTCGACTGACGTGCACAAAACATGCACAGGTTGGGCCGGTTGACCGCACGGTCGATCGCACGGTCGACCGCCAGAGAGCTTCTGCTCTCTGAAAATGGCCCGGTCGACGGGCGGTCGACTGATGGGTCATTGCCCAGTTTCAGGTCGACCGGCCGGTCGACCGATCTGCCCAACGGTCGAAAATTCGACTGTTGGAGGTCGACCGTCAGCAGTCTGAACTGCTGAGTTGGCCTCCAACGGGCAGATTTTGGATGCCTATAAAAGAGGCTTCCCTTGGACTGTTTTCTACAAGATTTGAAGTGAATTTTCAAGCTAGTTTTTCATATATCTTTTAGCATTTCTCTCCACTTGTTTAAGAGCCTATAATTCCATATCAAAAGGAGAGTTTATCAAGAGTGTTTTCAAAAGAGTTTTTCTTGAGTTTTTCACCACAATCATTCCTTGCTTTTCTCACACATACTTGAGCTATCCATTGCTATATCAATCCTATAAGGATCTTTGTTGTGAGCGAATTTTAGGTAATCAAAGTGTTTCGATCACTAAAGCATTCATTCTTTGTTTTGAGGAGGCGGACTTGCGGGTTCGCGTTGTTTCGAGTTCTAGTGAGAGCTCGGTGTAGAGGTGCGGCCTTGACAAGCTAGTGTGCTTGCAGTGTGTAGTTCTTGCGGGAACAAGAGAGGGACTAGTGGTCCAAGAGTTCTAGTGTGAACTCCTTATAGGTGTTGCGGCACCGAGTGATCCAGTGGGATCGGTTTATAGTGAAAATCCTTCATAGTGTTGAAGGCGGGGACGTAGAGCAAGGGTGCTCGAACCTTGAAATAAATCTTCCGTGTTTGCGATTGCTCTCTCTATCTCTCACTTGTGTTTATATCTTGCATGCTTAAATTGCTTTCATCTATATATGCTTGATATAATTGTGCTCTATTATTTATATGCTTGGGTTTGTTTGCTCACACTTGTATTCAACCAAAAGAGCCAAAGCGGCACCTCAACTCTTATCTAGAGGAATCTTGAGGAGATAGTTCAGAGCCCTTCACAGGGAATTCGGCTATACTCTTGTGTTATACTTGGTGTGTTTAGCTTAAAAATTTTAGTTTACATAAATAGTTTTAATTCTGCATTAATTTACCATTAGATTAGCAAGTCACCTATTCACCCTCCTCTAGGTGATTTCAATTGGTATCAGAGCCAAGTGCTCTTGATTTGGGTCTAACCACCTTAAGTTAAAGATCCTCGTTTATAACTAATCACAATATTTTGTTTACACACATGGATTTTATGTCACCTCCCACCTTTGACATTCTTAATATCCAAACTTGGAAAGTTAAGATGTCATTATACCTCAAAGCCTTAGGTATTCATGTCTATTTTATGACTATTAAAGATTCTTATTGTTTAATTGACAAAAATCTTGAGGCTAATGCAAAAGCCATCCATGCTTTAAAGTCAACTCTAAATGATGAATATTTATCTAGGGTTCTAATCTTGATTCAGCTTTTGTAGAATGGAAAACTATTATCTCCCTTAGCGAACAAGAGCAATACTATGCGGGGAACGACTCGGATGTTGGAAGCGAGGCTTCCAACGTATGCTATATGGTCCAATGGGATAACTCCCTTGAGGTAAACTCCGAATCCGAGCTTGATGAGGATGTTGACATGCCTTATGAAGAGCTTGCTCCATTTTGTCAACAACTTCTAGAAAAATATGACATGCTTAAAAAGAATAATAAGAAAATGAAAAATAAATTTGACTCCTTGTTAAAAGAAAAAGACTCTTTTCAAAATAAATTGGAATGTATTTCAAAAGAAAATGATTCTCTTAAAAATCAATTTGAATGCATTTCAAAAGAAAACGAATTTTTGAAAAAGGACAATATTTTCTTGACTTTTAAATTTAATGATCTTTGTGAAGGAAATACTTATTTGAAAAATAAGATTATTTGGTGGAAAAGGAAAAAGAAATTGCTTTACAAGAAAATAACTCTTTGAAAAGAAAAATTGTTTCAAAAGAAAAGAAAAATATTCCTAAAAAGAAAAAGATTGTCGATCATGCATTTCATACTACTATCATTGATAAAAATGAGATTAAATTTTTGAAAAATAGAATAGATTGTTTGAGCTCAACTTTGAGCAATTGTACATTTAAGCATAATAAATTAGAAACCTTGTTTCAAAGGAAACAAGCTCCACATGTACATGCACATCACCCACGACACACATATGCACACTTTGCCCATCATGATCACACTCATTCTCATGTGCATTTTAGAGTGTACAAATGTACACATTGCAGCCGCAAAGGCCATTTAGTAAAGTTTTATTATAATAAGTAAACCATATTAATTTTACTAATAAAATGTTTGGGTTCCTAACAAGATTAACCCCCGTGGGCCCAAAGAAAATGGGTACCAAAGTCCCCACCTCTTGTGTTTGATGTAGGTGTGGGCTCTCACATGACGTGAGAGGTTTGGTGCCTTAGTGGTAGATGCATGGGTTAGATGGACATACAAGTGATGCACCGCTATCAAGAAAGTTTTGGTGGGAAGACCACCATATTTTGGAGACTTAGAGCATAGTGCTTATGATTTTAGTAACTATCTCTAAACTCCTATTTTATTTACATGCTTTTACATTAACAATTTTTAGCATGTTCATATTTTGTGCTTATGCTTCATGTGGTGTATGCTTGTTTAGATGTAGTTTTCATTAAAACTTGTGTATATATTTGTACAAGTAGTGAGCAACATTTGATCCTTATATGTTTGTACTTCATTGCTCATGTGTACTCATTACATGTACATATATAACCTAGTTTTGATGATTCCTTCATTTATACTTGTTTTGCCAATTTTTATGCATGTTTTGCTTCATGTATATGTAATTTTTGTTCAAAACTAATAAATATACATGTATACCCTTGAGTCACTTGCCTTCATGCAAATTACATTATGCACTCGTTTATGATTAGGATATGTATGTATATTGTTAGTTTTGATAAATCATACATATACCTTGAAGTTTATTTTTAATGAAAATTAAATTATTAAATTCTACATGTTTTTGATAAAAGAAATTCATGTTTGTTTTGAGCCTCATTGACTATTTTCATGAAAATGTCATTCACAAGATGCTTGTACACTCACATCATTTTTGTTTACTTATGATTTTATTTCATGAGCACATATTTGAGCTTTATAGATTTCGAGTGTCAACTTTTGTGTATTTAGTATGATTCATGAGATATATATATTTTATTTTTCGGTTTGAAGGATCTTTAACTAGTTTTTCAAAAACTACTTTAAACTAGTTATTTATTCTTCATTTGGTAGTGTTTTTCAATATGCATCTACTTTCATATCTATTTTTGAAAACCCCTACCAACCTCTTTAAGGGCGGACGGATGGGCGACCATGCCTTGTATGCCTTATTAAAAATCTTTGATCATGTGTCTATATAGGGTGGTTATTTATGAGTTATACACTTGATCCTCATTGTGTTTTCAATTGGTATCACAATTGATGTTTATTTTATATGCTCATATGTTTTCTTATATGTGTATGATTCAAATTTTCAAATAATATCAATTTCTATTGATATTTTCATTCTCATACATATATATGATTTGATTGTGCTTGATTTACTATAACCTTACTTGTTTAAAATACAAATTATGTTTATGCTAAGTGTGTCTTGTATCTTAATTTCAATTAGTATTTCAATTGGTATCTCAAGTGGTATTTTAATAAGCTTATGCATTATTTTCAATTGGTATTTAAATCGGTATCAAAATATACTTCATATTGTACCATTTATTTGATATCAAAATTTATAATACACTTCAATTGGTATCAATATGTTTCAATTTCAATTGGGTTTCAATTACAATTGATATCAAAATATTTTACTTTTTATTTGGTATCAAAATTTACCATATATTTCAATTAGAAAAGAAAGTAAAATATTTTATATTTCTTTGGTATCACAATTTTCGAATGTTTCAATTTCAATTGGTATCAAAAATTTCAATTTCATTTAGTATCCAATTTCTTGTGATATCTTAAAATTTGTTTACTTACAAGTGGTATATCAAAATTTGATTTAAGAAAATTCAAAATTTGTCTTTATAGTAATGATAAAAATGTGTTGATTTGTATTGCCTATATGCAAGGGGAGCTTAACATCTCTTCTATATATAGAATCATGTTGAGTGTATTTTGAATTGAGGAGCTTGATATCTTTTTTTTATGTGATACACGTGTGTAGGGGGAGCTTTACATCTCCACTTATACATTTGCTTTATGTGAGTTACAGTTTTGTTATCCCTTCTTCATGAATGTATATCGCATATATATATTGTTGATTTATTTTTCACCCCTTTGTTGATGATTGACAAAAGGGGGAGAATGATTTTGAGTTTATATATACATATTTGAGTTTTTTGCATATATTGAGTTTATGCATTTTATGTTTTTTAAAAGAAAATGGGGAAGAATGATTTTGAAAGTTTATACAAAAAGCGGTATACGGTTTATGCATGTTTTCTCTCTCACCTTATTTATGCATATATATTGTTTAGTTTTATGCACTTCATTGCAATATCTTGTTGTTTATTGTTATGCATGAGTTAAGGGGAAGCTTCTATGAAGCTTAACGTTAATCCATGCATATAACTCCATGAGTTTTATCATCATCAAAAAGCAGGAGATTGTTGGTCCAAAGGCCCATCGCTCTAGTTTTGATGATGATTAACTCATGTAGTTATAACACTAATGATCTTGTGTTTAATTAGTCTCACATATTTGATCAAGATCTTAGTTGGTGTTTAGCTTCAAGAAAAATTTTAAAGTCAAAGTTTTAGAGCTAGCACGTGTTGATTCAAGAGCTCGCGCATCAAGATCGTATCGTGAACTCGAAGAGGAGTTTAGCTCGTTGGATCAAAGTTTGGACCAAGTCAAGAAGGAGAAGAAGACTTTCAAGTGAAGACCTTCAAGAGAAGACTTGTGTCTAGGGTTTTTTTTAGTAAGATTTTATTTTTAGATAAAATGTAAAGGATATATTAGTTAGTGGATTGCTCAAGTTCATATACACTCACACACAAAATTTATATGTGTTTTCATAAAAGATCTTTCGTTTTGAAAAATACCGGTTTGGTTTTTGGAATTCAAAATATACATGTGTTTTACCAAAACCATTTTAGTGCTTATTGTAAAAAACATAGATATTTCATCATATATGTGTAGTGGATCATATCCATACACACTAAGCTTCAAAAGTATTTAAAATATCTTGCTTTTGTATTTGGAGAAGTTTTAGAAAAATCAATTTAGAAAAATACGGATTTTGTTTTAAGCTAAAAGTTCCATAGCAGAAAAATAGTACAAAATATTTGTAACATGTTTTGATTTTTACTCAAACATGTTTGTATATCAAAGTTTATTACTGAACTTATTTTGTAGATTTTTAGAGAATTTATGGGATTTTATTGAAGTAAAAAAGATCAAGTTTTTAAATCCCCAAAACTGTTTTTTTGCCTTCTGCCAGTCGACCGCACGGTCGACCGAGGCAGAGGTCGATCGACCGAGCGGTCGACAGACGTGCACAAAACATGCACAGGTTGGGCCGGTCGACCGCAGGGTCGACCGCCAGAGAGCTTCTGCTCTCTAGAAATGGCCCAGTCGACCGGACGGTCGACTGCTGGGTCATTGCCCAGTTTCCGGTCGACCGGCCGGTCGACCGATCTGCCCAACGGTCGAAAATTCAACCGTTGGCGGTCGACCAGGCGGTCGACCTTCAGCAGTCTAAACTGCTGAGTTGGCCTCCAACGGGCAGATTTTGGATGCCTATAAAAGAGGGTTCCCTTGGACTGTTTTCTACAAGATTTGAAGTGGATTTTCAAGCTAGTTTTTCATACATTTTTTAGTGTTTATCTCCACTTGTTTAAGAGCATATAATTCCATATCAAAAGGAGAGTTTATCAAGAGTGTTTTCAAAAGAATTTTTCTTGAGTTTTTCACCACAATCATTCCTTGCTTTTCTCACACATACTTGAGCTATCCATTGCTATATCAATCCTATACTATCTTTGTTGTGAGAGAATTTTAGGTGATCAAAGTGTTTCGATCACCAAAGTGTTCATTCTTTGTTTTGAGGAGGCGGACTTGCGGGCTCGCGTTGTTTCGAGTTCTAGTGAGAGCTCGGTGTAGAGGTGCGGCATCGACAAGTTAGTATGCTTGCAGTGTGTAGTTCTTGCAGGAACAAGAGAGGGACTAGTGAGTCCAAGAGTTCTAGTATGAACTCCTTGTAGGTGTTGTTGCACCGAGTGATCCGGTGGGATCAGTTTATAGTGAAAATTCTTCATAGTGTTGAAGGCGGGGACGTAGAGCAAGGGTGCTCGAACCTCGAAATAAATCTCTCGTGTTTGCGATTGCTCTCTCTATTTCTCACTTGTATTTATATCTTGCATGCTTAAATTACTTTCATCTTTATATGATTGATATAATTGTGCTCTATTGTTTATATGCTTGGGTTTATTTTCTCACACTTGTATTCAACCAAGAGAGACGAAGCGACACCTCAACTCTTATCTAGTGGAATCTTGAGGAGATAGTCCAAAGCCCTTCACGGGAAATTCGGCTACACTCTTGTGTTATACTTGGTGTGTTTAGCTTAAGAATTTTTAGTTTGCATCAATAGTTTTAATTCCGCATTAATTCACCATTAGATTAGCAAGTCACCTATTCACCCCCTCTAGGTGATTTCAGAATGATACTGAGCTATCTGGAGATGGTGGAGTAGCATCACTCTCCACCTACTGCGATATCATATTAGTCTTTTCACTCTCCACATGCTGAGAGTTCACAAGCTTCATCATTGAAGTTTCATCAAATATGATATCTCTACTCAAGATGATCTTCTTGTCCTTTAGATCTCAAATCTTATACCTTTCACACCTTTCCTCAAATCCATGAGCACATCTTTCCTCATTCTCGGACCCAACTTATCTTCCTTGATATGGTAATTGGTGGACAACTAAATACTCGAAGCGAGTCATAGTCTTGAGCAACTTTTTTCGACAAAATTCTAAAGGAGTTTTACCTTCTATCACAGACGATGGTGAGATGGCAAGCATACGCCAATGCCTCAGGCCAAAAATATTTCGATAATCCGACATTGGATAACATGCAACAAATTTTCTTCAGCAAGATCATGTTCATCCTTTCAGCTTCCCTATTCTGTTACAGTGTCTCTCTAACTGTTAAGTGCCTCTTTATGCCTTCATCGTGACATAGTTGTAAGAAAGGATCGCTAGTGTATCACTATTGTCTGAACGATGTCTTTTTGATCTTTTTTCTCGCATTCTTCTCCATATTCCTTTTCCACTCCACAAACAACTCTTAAGTCTTTTTCTTTATGTCTCATGATATATACCCAACATCCCTGAGAGAAATCATCAATAAAGGACACAAAGTAGTAGTTACCTCTAATAGATGTCATCTAGGTAGGTCCCTAAATATCCGTGTGAACTTAGTCAAGAATCCCCTCGGTACAATGAATCGTGGTGCCGAATTTCACCTTGGTCTTCTTGTCGATGAACGCAATGTTCAGAAAAATTCAATTTGCAGGTCTTGACACCCTTCAATAAACCTTACTTTACTATTGCAAAGACTTTTCACCTATATGTTTGAGCTTCATATTCCATACTCTGGTACAATCATCATCTAGACTAATAGAAGTCGCTACTTATCCTGTAACCGTATTACCCTTCAAGTAATAGAGGTTATTACGTCCGACATCTTTCAACACAACCATTGAGCCTCTAAACATCTTAAGAACACCATCTCTACCAGATATCTCTAAACCCAATGCTTCTAAACCACCAACTGAGATAAGATTTTTCTTCAATTGATGTACACACGTAACATCCTTTAGTTCCTGCACTATCCTATCAAATATCTTGATAAGAACTGTGTCCATCCCTTCCATGCTGCACGGACAATCATCACTCATGACGACAGAACAACCATCTAGCTTCTCAAAGCTAGAAAATCAATATCAATTGGGACACACATAATAGGTAGCACTCATATCTAATATCCACTCAGAATTATCTAAGTAGCCAACATTAAGAGTAGTGACGGAGAATGAAAATACTAATGAGTCTGAGTCTGATCCACCTGCCTATGAAATACCACTATCCTGTGTACTACACTTGCGAAATTTACCTCGAGTTTCGACTCTTTCTTCTTATCCTTGATCTTTGGGAAATTAACGTTCTAGTGCCCTATCTCTTTGCAGAAAGTATATTGGTTCTTTGTCAGATCTTTAAAATCAACTCTGGACTTCGATCTTCAATGATCACCTTTGCCCCTTCGACTGGAAATCGTGCCTTTTATCGTCAAAGTTTCTGCCATGTACTATTGGAGGACTCTTTGTCCTTCCTTCTTAATTCATGATTTACAAAAGCTTAAGAAACTCATTATAGATAAGGGATTGTATACCATTGATTAGGGTAAGAATGAAGGTCTCGTAGTTCTTATCAGGAAGAGAACTAAAAAAAATCAACGCTTTGTCCTCGTCCTTGATCACGTCATCCATGTTAGATAAGTCTGCAAGAAACTTCATGTAGTTATTCATATATCCACCGATCGAGATACATTCTTCAATTGAAAGTGATAAAGTCTTGCAAGTGATTCTCTATGCTCTTGGTCAAACACTTGCCCTCTAGGATCTCTAAAATCTTCTTCACTAAAGTCTCAATCATCACATGATACTTGATATCATGCATTAAAAAAGATCTTATGACACTATATGCCATCCTATTCATCTTGTTTCAGTCCTTCTCAGAAGTCTCCTTCAGCTTTCTCTCCAAAAGTAGAGCATCTTCGAGGTTTAATGCCATTAGCGCATTGATTAGTCTCTAAACATGCATATTTCATACCACATCTTCACTTTTATTTAATATTAATTTCTGTTATTAACACTTCTCTTGTATCTTTCTAGGTCCATGGGATGAATTGAAGAAGAAGACCTAAATCCCATTTATTTAGTGATTTAAAGCCTACACATATAGCCATTGATCTTGGGGAGCTAGTCTATCAAAATCAGATGCAGATATTCAGAAACCAGACTGTGCAACTGACAGGGGAATAGAGCATCAAATCATGCCAGGCGACGATACCCTGGCAGAGCCAGAGAAGCCGCGAAAACGTGGCAAAAGCTGTATTTCAATGACAGTACTGGCTCTTCTAAGCCAGTACTTTGGGCCAGTTTTGGTCCCCCTTGTTCCTTTCCTCCTGCACCTATAAATACCCCCTGGGATTTACAGAGAGGGGAATATGCAGAGAATAAACAACTTAGGCTAGTTAGTTGTTGTATTTTCTTTTTTTTCTTGTATTGTCTTCTTCTTTCTCTAACTTAGTTCATAGTTTGAAAAGAGAGAGTGTGTACAAGTTGTATTGGAAGGTAACAAGCTAATACAAGTAATACATCTTCTGCTTCTTTCCATCACTTGGTGGTTTTACTTGCTTTTACTTTCTTGCACTAGTGTAGAAATTTGTTCTTTTATTTTTTCTCTTTTATTTTTCTTACTCATGCCTAGCTAACTTTTCTGTTATATGACTAGCTAACTACTAACCCACTAATTTCTAACAACTTGATTGATAACCCAAATGAGTCAATAGTATCAAACAAGCCTTGTGCAAATAAGAGTTATGACATTTTAAGACGAGGGTTCTAACTCTAACTTACTTACAAGTATTATCACTCTTATATTTCATTCTTCATCGTTTTTGATGATTTATCATTTGTATAGCATTGCTTGTTCTTATAAGTTAGAGAAATCTCTATTCATTTTTGCCGATACCAATAATGCACTTGTTTCCTCCCCTATTCTCGCCTTCAATCCGATCTTAATAGGGGAATGTTCAAGTTTTGCCGTGTGAAGCTAAGTGAAGGGAAGAACATTCATTTAATCTCCAACGTGAATAGTTCTTATGCATATGGTTTATGCTTGCCTATCATCCATCGTGAGGCTAAATCTTCAAGAAGTTAGAGATTAGTGGGAGCCCTTAGTAGAAAATTAGCCATGCGTTTTTACCTTTAAGAAAAATCACTTTTACAACCATCAAAACAATCCAAGCAATTTTTGAAACAATACTTGTTTTCATTTCAATTCTTTATTTGAGATAAGGAACATCATTACCACAAAAAAAGAAGCCGCATTCAAGTTTTCATCGCTCTCCCTCTTTGTGGATATGACCAGCCACTTTGCTATTACGGTAGAATCGCTAAAGCAGTAACATCGATCATCACTCTTTTACTTATTCTTGTGCATGCTTTTTGGCGATCAAATTTTGGCGCCGTTGGCGGGGAGGGAACGGCTTTGTCCCATTCCGGTCAAATACAAAGATCCTGGATGTCCCATAATTTCTTGCACCATAGGATAAACAGAAATTAGCCGAGTGCTTCTTGAGCTGGGAGTAAGTATCAACTTACTACCTCTTTCAGTATACCAGCAATTTGGGTTAGGCGAGCTGCGTCCAACTTGAGAAACCATTCAGTTAGCTGATCGATCTGTGAAAGTTTCCAAAGAAAAATTCACAGATGTACTTATTCGGGTCTGAGATTTCATCTACCCTGTTGATTTTATTGTGTTTGAGACCCAACCTGTGTCAAATCTAAGGTATCAGACTCCATTCTGAAGGGTTCACCTAGAGGGGGGATGAATAGGTGAAGGCTAATCTAATGGTCACTTAATGCCGAATGATGCAAATAATGCGGAAGCTAAAAACAATTATGACCTAATTAAAACTTTTACACTAAACACTATGTATAACACAAGAGTGTTGCCGAATTCCCCGTGAAGGGCTCTGGACAAACTCCTCTAGATTCCTCTTGAATGGGTTGAGGTGCCGCGTTGGCTCTCTTGGTTGAATACAAGTGTCAGCAAACAATCCCAAGCAAGTATATCAATATGAGCACAAGGAATATATCAAGCATATAAAAATAGACAATAATTGAATGCAAGATATAAACAAGAGACAAAGAGAGAGAGAGAGAGAGAGAGAGCAATCGCAAACACAAAGGGTTTGTTTTGAGGTTCGAGCACACTTGCTCTACATCCCCGCCTTCGACACACGAAGGATTTCCACTATGCAAGATCCCAATGGATCTCTCCTCGGTGCCGCAACACCTACAAGCCCTCGGACTCCCTAGTCCCGTATACACCGCAAGCCCACCGGCTCGCTGAGGCCGCACCTCAAACAATGAGCTCGCACCCGAACTCAAAACACCGAGTCCACACTTAGACCCTAAACAAACACGAGCACACTTGCCCGTCTCCTCAAAGAACAAGGAAAAGATCTTTGGTGATCACAACACTTTGATCACTTAAAGCACTCTCACTACAACACACTTATAAGATGAATAGCTCAATGGATGCTCAAGTGTTTGTGTGAGAAAACAAGGAAAGAGATGGTGGAGGAAAACTCAAGAAATTCTCTTTTACACTCTTGATAAAACTTTCCTTTTGATTGGAAATATTTGCTCTCTATTTTGTGGAGAAAAACTTCTGAAAGAGTGGAAAAAATTGGCTCTAAAAACTTCTCCAAATCTTGGTCAAAACAGTCCACAAACCCCAAATATATAGGCTGTCAAAAACTAGCCGTTGGGGCTTTGTCAGAACTGCCGGTCGACCGCCCGGTCGACCGCCAACGGTGAAAAATCCGACCGTTGGAGCCTCCGGTCGACCGGCCCGATCGACCCAGAAGAACAGAGAGCACTGCTCTCAGTTACGGTCGACCGGCCCGGTCGACCGCACACAGAACTGCCAGACGTGCACGGTTCTGTGCACGTCGGTCGACCGGCCCGGTCGACCGTCCTCTGTGCAATGGGTTAACTTGGAGCACAGTTTTGAGATCCAAAACGTTCGAATTTAGGAATAAGTATATAGGATGAAGTTGTAGATATTGAAGTCTTCTTTCTAATGCAACTTAACTGAAATCAATATCAATTCAGAATTGAAAGTTATCAATAAAATACTAAAAGGTATCAAATCAGAAACTGTAAACTATTTTTAGAAAAAGAACAGACTTCAACCCAATATTTGACATTCTTAACATTTAAATCAGAAAATGATTATTAAATATTAAATGTAGCTCTAAAAGTCATCTTTAAATGCAATTTAAATCATGTTAATTGAATATAAGAATCAAAAGTTATGACTAGAAAACTAAAAGAATGTCGAGCAGATCAGCAGAACGGTCGAAAGTTCTAAAATGGTTTTGGTTAAAAACACATGTATATTTGAAACACCAAAAACCAAAACGGTATTTTTCTAGAACTAAAAATCTTTTATGAAAACACATATAAATCAGAGTGTGTGTGTGATATGAACTTGAGCAATCCACCAACTATTCTATCCTTTACATTTTAACTAAAATAAAATCTTATAAAAACAAACCTAGACACAAGTCTTGATCTTGAAGTCTTCCCTTGAAGTCTTCTCATCTTCTTGACTTGGTCCACACACGATTCAACGAGCTCAACTCTTGATGTGGTCTTGATGCATAGGCTCGTGAATCAACTGGTGCTAGCTCCAAAACTTGACTTTAAATCCTTTGTTGAAGCTCCACACCTACTAAGATCTTGATCATAAATTTGTCACTAATTAAATATAAGATCATTAGTAAACATAACTTCATGAGTTGATCATCATCAAAACTAGGGTGATAGGCCTTTGGGCCAACAATCTCCCCCTTTTTGATGATGACAAAACACATGAAGTTATATATGCATGGATTAAAGTAAAGCTTCAAAGAAGCTCCCCCTTAACTCATGCATAACACAAAATAATAAATATATGCAATGAAGCTCATAAACATGTATGCAAATGATGGAGATAAAACAAAGTAAATCTTTTTCTCTTATTTGCAAAACAAAACTTATATGCATAAATAACACGGAAGACAACTACTTCTCCCCCTTAAGCAATGAAAACATGCATATAAACTCAAATACTTCTCCCCCTTTTTGTCAATCATCAACAAAGGGTTCAAAGTAAAATCAAATCAAACAAATTTTTCTCCCCCTTTTTGTCAAAAACAAAGAGATCAATAAGGGGTCAAATCAAACATATCAACAAAATGTTTTTTTAATTAATTTTTCTTAAACAAAAAAAATTTTGAAAGGTATCAGAGCTCTTGTAAAACAATCAATTTTTTTAAGATACCAAATGTAAATAATCATTATTGTAAAAACATGTTGATACCAATTGAAATTTATAACATTTTTGAAATTGAAGCATATTGATACCAATTTAAAATAATGATCAATTTTTTTATTTTTCATAAACATTGTGCTTTTAAAAATGTGAGCCAATTGTAAGTTAAGCACATGAAAATCATATATATGTATGAAAAATGAGTATACCAAGTGAAATTGATACATACATATATAAGAAACAAAATATGAGTATATATAAAAATTATCAATTTAGATACCAATTGAAAGAATCCAATGATACCAATTGACATAACAATAAAATCAAGTGTATATCTCATAACCTACCATCCCTTGATATGCACAAGGTAAAAGATTTGTCAATTAAGCTTACAAGGCATACACGCCCATCCATCCGCCCATAGACGGTAGGTGTTTTCAAAAATAAATTTGAAAATAGTATAGTATTGAAAATCACTACCAAATGAAGAACAATAACTAGTTAGAATAATTTTTGAAAAACTAGTTAAAGATCCTTCAAAATCATGAAATCAAATCATATATTTTTCATGAATCAAGACTAAATACATAAAGTTTTACACTCAAGATCGATTAAGCTCATAAAAGTGTTCATGAATCAAAGTCATGACAAAATAAATAAAGTGTGAGTGTTCAAAGTCATGTAAGTAGCATTATCATGAAAATGGTCATTGAAGCTCAATAAGATGAATAACATTTTATAAAACATGAAAATTTATTTTTCATTAAAACAAAGCTCTGATACCAATTGAAGGGTTCACCTAGAGGGGGGTGAATAGGTGAAGGCTAATCTAATGGTCACTTAATGCCGAATGATGCAAATAATGCGGAAGCTAAAAACAATTATGACCTAATTAAAACTTTTACACTAAACACTATGTATAACACAAGAGTGTTGCCGAATTCCCCGTGAAGGGCTCTGGACAAACTCCTCTAGATTCCCCTTGAATGGGTTGAGGTGCCGCGTTCGCTCTCTTGGTTGAATACAAGTGTCAGCAAACAATCCCAAGCAAGTATATCAATATGAGCACAAGGAATATATCAAGCATATAAAGATAGACAATAATTGAATGCAAGATATAAACAAGAGACAGAGAGAGAGAGCAATCGCAAACACAAAGGGTTTGTTTCGAGGTTCGAGCACACTTGCTCTACATCCTCGCCTTCGACACACGAAGGATTTCCACTATGCAAGATCCCAATGGATCTCTCCTCGGTGCCGCAACACCTACAAGCCCTCGGACTCCCTAGTCCCGTACACACCGCAAGCCCATCTGCTCGCCGAGGCTGCACCTCAAACAATGAGCTCGCACCCGAACTCAAAACACCGAGTCCATACTTGGACCCTAAACAAACACGAGCACACTTGCCCGTCTCCTCAAAGAACAAGGAAAAGATCTTTGGTGATCACAACACTTTGATCACCTAAAGCACTCTCACTACAACACACCTATAAGATGAATAGCTCAATGGATGCTCAAGAGTTTGTGTGAGAAAACAAGAAAAGAGATGGTGGAGGAAAACTCAAGAAATTCTCTTTTACACTCCTGATAAAACTTTCCTTTTGATTGGAAATATTTGCTCTCTATTTTGTGGAGAAAAACTTCTGAAAAGAGTGGGAAAAATTGGCTCTAAAAACTTCTCCAAATCTTGATCAAAACAGTCCACAAACCCCCAAATATATAGGCTGTCAAAAACTAGCCGTTGGGGCTTTGTCAGAACTGCCGGTCGACCGCCCGGTCGACCGCCAACGGTCAAAAATCCGACCGTTAGAGCCTCCGGTCGACCGGCCCAGTCGACCTAGAAGAACAGAGAGCACTGCTCTCAGTTACGGTCGACCGGCCCGGTCGACCGCACACAGAACTGCCAGACGTGCACGGTTCTGTGCACATCGGTCGACCGGCCCGGTCGACCGTCCTCTATGCAATGGGTTAACTTGGAGCACAGTTTTGAGGTCTAAAACTTTCGAATTTGGGAATAAGTATATATGATGAAGTTGTAGATATTGAAGTCTTCTTTCTAATACAACTTAAATTAAATCAATATCAATTCAGAATTGAAAGTTATCAATAAAATACTAAAAGGTATCAAATCAGAAACTGTAAACTATTTTTTGAACAAGAACAGATTTCAACCCAATATTTGACATTCTTAACATTTAAATCAGAAAATGATTATTCAATATTAAATGTATCTCTGAAAGTCCTCTTTAAAATTCAATTTAAATCATGTTAATTGAATATAAGAATTAAAAGTTATGACTAGAAAACTAAAAGAATGTCGAGCAGATCAGCAGAACGGTCGAGAGTTCTAAAATGGTTTTGGTTAAAAACACATGTATATTTGAAACACCAAAAACCAAAACGGTATTTTTCTAGAACTAAAAATCTTTTATGAAAACACATATAAATCAAGAGTGTGTGTGATATGAACTTGAGCAATCCACCAACTATTCTATCCTTTACATTTTAACTAAAACAAAATCTTATAAAAACAAACCTAGATACAGGTCTTGATCTTGAAGTCTTCCCTTGAAGTCTTCTCATCTTCTTGACTTGGTCCACACATGATCCAATGAGCTCAACTCTTGATGTGGTCTTGATGCATAGGCTCGTGAATCAACTTGTGCTAGCTCCAAAACTTGACTTTAAATCCTTTGTTGAAGCTCCACACCTACTAAGATCTTGATCATAAATCTGTCACTAATTAAACACAAGATCATTAGTAAACATAACTTCATGAGTTGATCATCATCAAAACTAGGGTGATAGGCCTTTGGGCCAACACATTCATCTTAGGGCGCCATTCCTTGCCACAACTAGTACCATAATCAATTGTAGGAACGGGTCTATGCGATTGACTGATCAGCAAAAAGAATGCACAAATAAAAGTAAAGGAGTGTGGGTCGATGTTACTGCTTTTGCGATTCTTTCGTAGTACCAAAGTGACTCTACGGGTCGTATCCACAAGAGGGAGAGCGATGGAAGCTTTGACGCGGCTTCGTTGTTCAAAAAAAGATAAGGTTCTCTATTTCTAATAAATAATTTGAAAATGAAAACAAGTTGGTTTTAAGAATTGTTTAGAATGGTTTGGTGGTTTGTAAAAATGATTTTTCTCAATGGTAAAAGCGCATAGCTAACTTTCTACTAAGTTCACCCACTAATCCCTAACTTCTTGAACATGTAGCCTCACAATGTATCATAGGCAGCATAACATTTATGCATAGGAACTATTCACGTTGGAAACCGAATGAAAGTCCTTCCTTTGACTTAGCTTTACACGGCAAAAACTTAAACATTCCCTTAACAAGATCCAGTAGAAGGAGAGAATAAGGGAAGAACAAGTGCACTAATAGTATCGGCAAAATTAAAAGGAATATCTCTAACTTATAAAAATAAGTAAAGTTTACAATTTAGAGATCATCAAAAATCTGTTAAGCATGAAATATAAGAAAGTGAATACTTGTGAGTAAGATAAAGTTAGAACCCTCGTCTTAAGATATCATAGCTCTCGTTTGCACAAGACTTGTTTGACACTATTAACTCATTTGGGTTATCAATCAAGTTGTTAGAGATTAGTGGGTTAGTAGTTAGTTAGCCATGCAATGAAAAAGTTAGTTAGACATGGTAGTAAAAGAAACAATAAGAGAGAAGAGGTAAAGAGAAAGAGATACACTAAAATAAAGAGATAGAAGCAAATAAAAACACAAAGTAAATGGAAAGAAGAAAGAGAAGTAATTACTTATATAAGCTTGTCACCTTCAAATACAACTTACACACACACACACACACATACACACACACACACACTCTCTCTCTCTCTCTCTCTCTCTCTCTCTCTCTCTCTCACTCTAATGACTAAACTAAACTAGAAGAAAAAAACACAAAACTATAACTCAAAAAATAAACTAACATAAGGATCCTAAAATCTCTGGATATCCCCTCTGTAGGACCCCAAGGGGGGTATTTATAGGCACCAGGGGAAAGGAGGCCAGGGGATAACCCCTGGCCCAAAGCACGGGCGCGATCATATGGCCGCGAAAACGTGGCCCATGCCGCGTTTTCACGGCTATACCAAAGTGGCACGCGCAGCGTCGCCTGCTGCGCGCTGCCCGCTTGTCTCCCTGTCAGCTGTATATTCTGATTTCTAGTTTTGGACCCCTGATTTTGACGAAACTGCTCTCCAAAGTCAATGGCTATATTTTAGGCCTTTAATCACCCATTAAATGGTGATTTATGGTCTTCTTCTTCATTGCACACCATGAACCAAGAAACATGAAAGAGAGGTATTATTAGCAGAATTTAGTATTAAATAAATGTGAAGATGTGGTATGAAATATGCAGTTTTAGAGACAATCACACCCCCACGCTTATCTTTTTGCTCGTCCCGAGCAAAACAAAAATAAGAGAATTATTACACCACTTTCGCAGGTGACGTGATTGCACTGAGCATGTGCAACAAGCCTTTAAACCTCTAGGTTTCCCCTAGAGGAGGAGTGTTGTCTCCTGAGGGTTTTCAGCGGATTACACCCACAAAATCTAATAAATGAAGAAAAATGTTAGTTGTCAGCAAATCTCTTTCAAGCATCTAAGTAAAAATGACCGAATGATACAAGAATTAGGTTTAACCCTCATAAGTCCTCCTGTATTATAGCCTTCATAAAAGAAGAAATTATGATTTTTTTCTTTGAATTTAGAAAGGATCTTGGACTTCTAACTCATTCTGTTATTTTGTTTTAGATAGATATGCATAATGTGTAAGTGTGATGTGCTTGAGATTTCTCAACTCAACTTTGAATGTCATTTAACTTTATTAATGTTTATCTATATTTTTATTCTTGATTTCTTTAGGCTTTCTACTTTACTCATGTAACACATATCAAACTGATTACTCCCAAATCAGATGGTTTTAGGGCACCAGGTGGAAAAATACCCCTCAGGTCAAATATGCAAGTAAAGTAGGCCACGAAATCAAGATTTACTTATCTATATATATTTTTTGCGTGAGTAATCATGCTTCTTGAGGCACAATTATCCAGCTTATTTATTCTTTTTTTCCTTCTCAAAGTTGTGTCTCTAAATCCCAAGCGTGTGTGTATGATTTATGCATATTCTACTAAGGGGCCGTTTGTTTCGCGTAAAAGTCCGTAAATCGTAAATGACTTACAACCTAGTTACAACTACGGCGTTTGTTTGGACCGTAATTCGTAAAAGGCTTATACAATCCAATTATCACTCACTTGCAACCCAATTACCACTCACTTACAGCCCAGTTACAGTTAATTTTGTGATCATGCAAATTTGTATTATTTTTTATGTTAATATTAAATTTTTTTAATATTTAACATTTTTAATATTTATTTGCAATATTAAAACTTTTTAAATCACCAAATAGTTAATTTTGTGGTCAACTTTTTCACTTACGACTTACACATTACGACAACCAAACATCGTAAAACACAATACACTTTTTCACTTACAACTTTATATTACCAACCAAACATCATAAAGCTTACATGCATGTAACTCATTTACAACTATAAAAGACTTTACTAATTACGACTTACGAATTACGGCCAGTTACGACAACCAAACAGGCCCTAAGGCTAAATAAAAGGTATGAGTTATATTTCTTATTCCTCCCAACTCTTAGTCAAACCAATATTTCTTGTTTATTTAGGCAAAAATAAAGATTCATTAATAAGGTTCCCTTAATTCTTACAGCCTTTTGGTATTTTATAAAGAATAAAAAAATTTGTTTTTCGTTCAGGAGTGTTTTATTTAAAGTAAAAAGAAAAGAAAGAATGTTAGCACACCCCCACACCTATCTAATGCATTGTCCTCAATGCTAGTTATGTAAATGCAAATGCAATAAATAGGGGGAAGAAAAGATATCACCATCTCCGTCGACTCGACCGGCGAAGTGCGAATAGGCTAAGGGAGAGGAAGAAGAAGAAATGTCCAAAATGGGTATAGACAAGTATATAAGGCGTGAGCATATAAACAATAAGTATAAAGAAATTGTTATTTACAATTTTTTTGGATGGTGTGTGGATGGCGATGGTCAGGTATATGACAGAGCGAAAAGGCTCAACCTAATTTCAGCCTGGGACGCAGGCTCAGTGGTCAAAAAGGGCTTCAATCTTTACCCATTCACTTTGAATTCCATATTACTCTTAGGATCAACAATAACCATAGCACCGTTTGGGAAGACGGTGCGCACAATGAATGGTCCAGACCAACGAGTTTTCAACTTCCCCGTGAAAATGTGAAGTCTCGAGTTATACAACAGAACCTTGTCTCCTGGGGCAAAGTTTTTCCGGTTGATAATCTGGTCATGAAAAATTTTAGTTCTGCTCTATGTAATCTGTACGTTCTCGCAAGTCTAGTTCCGTATCTCCTCCAACTCTGAGATCTGCAGTCTTCTTAGCTCACCGGCTTTGGTCAGATCAAAATTGAGTTGCTTAATAGCCCATAGGGCTCGGTGTTCTAACTCGACTGGCAGATGACAGGCTTTTTCAAAATAATTCTGAAGGAGACATCCCCAGGACTGTCTTAAAAGCAATGCGTAAGCCTATAATGCATCATTTAGCTTGACAGACCATTCCTTTCGGTTTTGTCTAACAGTCTTTTCCAAAATGAGCTTGACTTGTCGATTGGTTACTTCGACTTGCCCATTTGTTTGGCGATGATACGGAGTGGATAACTTGTAATTGATGAAATATTTTCGCATCAGAGATTAAAGACTTTATTGTAGAAATGTGATCCATTATCACTAATTATCGCTCTGGGAGTGCCGAAACAGGAGAAGATATTTTCCTTGAGGAATTTGACAACCACTTTGTTGTCATTGATCTTAGTAGGCACAACTTCTACCCATTTAGAGACATAGTCTATAACAACCAAGATGAATTGATTGCCGAAGGAATTTTGAAAAGGTCCCATGAAGTCGATACCCCAAACATCAAAAATTTCGACTTCGAGAATCGGGTTCAGGGGCATCATGTCTCTTCTTGAAATTTTCTCAATCTTCTGACAATTTGCACATGACTTGCAAAAGTGGAATGAGTTTTTGAACAAAGTGAGCCAGTAAAACTCACTTTGTAAAACTTTCTCTGTGATTTTGCGGGGACCAAAATGTCCGCCGCATGCAAGTTCATGGCAAAGCTAAGCACACTCCTCTGTTCTTCCTCTGGTATGCATCGTCGAATAATCTGGTCGGGATAATACTTAAAAAGATACGACTCTTTCCAGAAGAAGTATCGTACCTGGGCAAAGAAATGACATTGGTCTTGCTTTGTCCAGTCTGCGGGTAATTGTCTAGTGGCAGGTAATTGACTATGTCCGCATACCATGGTTTCTTGAAAATGGTCAGGATGTACTCGTCTGGAAAATCCTCGTTGATTGGAGCTTGTATGAGAGGTGCGCTTGGAATTCGGGACAGATGATCAGTAATCACATTTTTTATACCTCGTTTATCCGAAATTTTCAGGTCAAATTCTTGAAGTAAAAAGGTCCATCGAATTAATCGGGCTTTTACTTCCTTCTTGGTCACGAGGTATTTCAAAGCCGAGGCATCCGTGAAAATCACCGTCTTTGATCCTAACAAGTAGGGCTGGAACTTTTCTAACGCAAAGACAACGACAAGAATTCTTTCTCGGTCGTTGTATAATTATGTTGGGCCTCATTCAGGGTCCTACTTGAGTAGTAGATCACGTGCTGCCTATTGTCGATGCGCTGTCCAAGAACAATGCAGATAGCAAAATCGGAGGCATCGCACATGATTTCAAACGGTTGTCCACAATCAGGAGCAAAAATAATAGGCGCAGATAAAAGGTTTTGCTTAAGCTTCTCCTACGACTTGAAACATTCTTCGTTAACATCAAATGGCACGTCCTTAGCGAGCAGGTTGGTTAAGAGCCTAGCGATTTTGCTAAAATCCTTAATGAACTGTCGGTAGAACCTTGCATGCCCTAGAAAGAATCTGATATACTTGATGCTTTTGGGTGGTGGAATCTTAGGAATCACTTATACTTTTGCCTTGTCCACTTCAATTCCTCTCCTAGAAATCTCATGGCCTAAGACAATCTCCTGTCTCACCATGAAATGACATTTCTTCTAGTTCAGAGTTAGATTCTTTTCCTTGCATCTTTGCAGAACTAACTCCAGATGATGAAGACATTGATCAAATGAATCTCCGTAGATGGAGAAGTCATGCATAAAAATCTCAAGAAAACATTCCACCATGTCGGAGAACAAACTGAGCATGCACCGTTGAATGTCGCGGGAGCATTGCACAATCCAAAGGGCATGCGTCAGTAGGCGAAGGTTCCGAATGGGCAGATGAACGTAGTCTTCTCTTGGTCTTCCGCAGCAATAGGGATCTGATTGTATCCCGAGTACCCATCTAAGAAATAATAGTACTCATATCTAGCTAATCGTTCAAGCATTTGGTCAATGAAGGGTAGCGGGAAGTGGTCTTTACGAGTGACCGCATTCAATTTTCTATAGTCAATACAAACATGAACCTTGGTAGGCAGTCTTGTTTGTACCAACTTTTTCTGCTCATTCTCAACCACCGTAAAACTAGCTTTCTTGGGGACTGCATGAACCGGGCTAACCCATTAACTATCAGAAATTTGATAAATGATCACATTGTCTAATAGTTTCAAAATTTTCGTTTTTATAGCCTCCTGCATGAGTGGGTTAAGCTTGCGCTGGGGGTTCCTCCTAGGAACCGCTTCATCGGTTAAGTGAATTCTATGCTGAACTACTGCTGAACTATAGCATCCCTCCTAGGACCTGATTAAACATCTCAAGTATTTTCTCTATGTGCATGTTCTTATTATTGTTCCTAAGCCTATTGGGGAATGGTGCTACAGGCTTATGAACTTGTTCAACAGCTGTGTCCTCGTCAAACATTTTTGGAGCAGACTGGGAGGAGCTAGTAGATGTGGAAGCAGGAGCAGGATCAATGTGAGTGAAATTTTTCTGCTTGTAGACCTGATTGTTCACCTTCTTTCCAGATCGTAGTGTGTGAACAGCATTGCACTGGTTGATCGACGGATCCTGAATTCATAAACATCTCAAGTATTTTCTCCATGTGCATGTTCTTATTATTGTTCCTAAGCTATTGTGGAATGGTGCTACAGGCTTATGAACTTGTTCAACAGTTGTGTCCTCGTCAAACATTTTGGGAGCAGATTGGGAGAAGCTAGCAGATGTGGAAGTAGGAGCATGGTCAATGTGAGTGAAATTTTTCTGCTGGTAGACCTGATTGTCCACCTTCTTTCCAGATCGAAGTGTGTGAACAGCGTTGCACTGGTTGATCAACGGATCCTTAATTTCATACGCTTGATTGGAGTTCTTAGGGTTATTTAGCGGCTGACTAGGTAAACTACCCTTTGGTCTTTCACTTAGAGAGCTAGTTAACTGACTCATCTGCATTTCCAATCTTGATATAGCCTGTGAATGGTTGCTCAGTGTTTGTCCCTGATTTTGCATGAAGGCGGTTTGGGACTTTATAAAAGCTTCCATGCTCTCTTCTAATTTACTAAATTTCTTCTCAATTGGTGAACTTTGGTAGGAGGAAGATGGAGCTTGATTGAAAAAATTCGTTGGATGATTCGGATGGTGGAGATGATTGGGAAAATTTGGTCTAGGAGAATTGTTCTGGGCCTAATAGAAATTTGAGTGATTTCTCTAACCGGGATTGTATGTTTGTGAGTAAGGATTATGCGGCGGCTGTGAGTAGGCCGCATACATGTGTTCTGGCAGCGCTTGGTGAGTCTGAAAATAGGACACTCTTCAAAGACATTGTTTGGTGATTGACAGTATGAACAACCCGGATTGTGAATTGGTGATAGGTTGATTTGATTGACATTGGCTGGCACTTTTATTTCTAAAACCTCTATTCTCCTCATCAGGGTAGCAATCTTAGCTTCTGCAGCTATGGATGATTCTAAGGATATGAGCCTTCCTTTTGAAGCTATGAACTGTGAATTCCTTAGTTTTTTTGAGGTTGGCTCCCATTGCAAGGTTTTCTTAGCTTAATCCTCAAACAAATCTCAACCCTGATTTTTATCCTTTTGCAAGAACCCTCCCTGACACATGATTTCTAATAGGGTTTTCGTTTGATAATCCAAACCATCATGCCATTTCTCTATATCGTGATAAGGGTACTGAGCTAAGAAATTTTTGAATCGCTCAAAGTATCTCCAAAATGGTTCGCTCTGTTCTTGCCTGAACTGCATGATATTCTTTCTAATGAAGGCAATTTTGTGGACTGGGTAGAATTTCTTCAAGAAGATATTGACGAAATTATCCCACGTTATAACTGAATCTACAGCCAAACTGTACAACCATTTCTTAGCTAGGTCCATTAGGGAGAAGGGAATGAAACGTAACCTAACGACATCGTCTCCTAGCTAGGGAATGCGCATCCATGAGGCATACATCTTCAGATTCCCTAACAAAGAAGTGTGCATCTTCCGATTCTAAACTATGAAATTTGGGAAGAGTGTTGATGAATTGGGGCTTTAACTCGAAGTTATTAATGTTTGCTTCAGAAAGTTTATGCAAGATGGAAGTAAAGTTCTGATCGGGAAAAACCTATCCTGAAGCGATGCCATCACAGGTTCTGGATGTACGGGTAGAGAAGTATTTCTTGTTAATCTGGAAGTTGCAGGATCTCTAATCCACTCTTGCATGCAACACACACACAAACAACGTGCAAACAATAGAATATGATTTTGCGTCCCTGGTTCTGACGAAACTGCTCTCCAAAGTCAATGGCTATATTTTAGGCCTTTAATCATGCATTAAATGATGATTTAGGGTCTTCTTCTTCATTGCACACCATGGACCTAGAAACATGCAAGAGAGGTATTATTAGCAGAATTTAATATTAAATAAATGTGAAGATGTGGTATGAAATATGCAGTTTTAGAGACTAATCATTGACCTTTAAAGACATGACCAAGAATGTTAATGTTTTCAACGTAAGAAAATAACTCAAGGATATGAATGACCAGACTTTTAAGGTCATCTCTATTGAAAATTTGACGAGTGAATGAGGAGATCATGGAAATAGACATGGAGAGCAATTTTGATTTGAAATCCGAGGATTTCAATTTGGACCAGATTATTGATTCAGCAGTGGATTGAGCGTCAAGCCCAAAAATACCTGATCCCAAGACCAAAATTACAATTCTCCCTTCCAATTAATCCATCCTTCCTTAGAATTGAAAGGTTTACCCGAGCACCTCAAGTCCACCTATCTGTGCGAAAGAGAAACCCTGACAGTCATCATAGTATCCCATCTGATTAGAAAACAAGAGGAAAGCTTGATATCAGTTTTAAAGAAACATAGAGAAGCAATTGGATAGACAAGGAATGACATCAAGGGGATAAGTCTAGCAATAGTACAACATCGTATCCATTTGGATGATGATGCAACTCCAAGGAGGGACCTACAACGTAGGCTTAACCCATTAATGCAAGATGTTGTGAAGACAAAAATTTTATCTGTCCAGCAGGTAGTATGCAATACTCAGTGCCTTTTCCTGTCAAAATGGCGAGGTTCAAATCCCTATCCCTAAAAGAACGAATGCGGGAGAAGAAATAGCGAAGAAAAGGCCGTCGGAAAACTATTAGATAATGGGATCATTTATCCCATTTTTGATAGTCAATGAGTTAGTCCTGTCCACGCTGTCCCAAAGAAAGCTGGCTTTACCGTAGTGAAAAATGAACACAAGGAGTTGGTACAAACAAGACTACCTACCAAGGTTCGTGTTTGTATTGACTATCAAAAATTGAATGCTGCTACGTGTAAAGATCACTTCCTGCTACCCTTCATCAATCAAATGCCCAAACGTTTGGCTGAATATGAGTACTATTATTTTCTGGACGGGTACTTAGGATACAATTTGATCCCCATTGCTGCAGAGGATCAGGAGAAGACCACGTTCACTTGCCCATTCAGAACCTTTGCCTACTGACGCATGCCCTTTGGATTGTGCAGCGCTCCCGCGACAATCTAATGGTACATGCTCAGTCTTTTCTATGATATGCTAGAACATTTTCAAGAAATTTTCATGGATGATTTCTCCATCTATGGAGATTCATTTGACCAGTGTCTTCATCACTTAGAGTTAGTTCTTCAAAGAAGCAAGGAGAAGAACTTGACTCTGAATTAGGAAAAATTTTACTTCATTGTAAGATGGAAGATTGTCTTAGGCCATGAGATCTCGAGGAGAGGGATCGAAGTTGACAAGCCTAAGATAGAAGTGATCGCAAAGATTCCCTACCCAAATGCATTAAGGATATCTGATCTTTTTTAGGGCATGTTGAGTTCTACCAACGGTTTATTAAGGATTTTAGCAAAATCGCTGGACCTTTAACCAACCTACTGACGAAGAACATGCCCTTTGATTTAAATGATAGATGTTTTAGATCATGGGATAAGCTTAAGTAAGAACTTATATCTGCACCTATCATTTCTACTCTGGGCTGGATTAAATCGTTTGAGATCATATGTGATGCCTCAGACCTTGCCATTGGCGCTGACCTAGGACAGCGCATCAATAATCGACAACATGTGATCTACTATTTGAGTAAGACGTTAAATGACACTCAGCAAAACTACACTATGACTGACAAGGAATTCTTGGCCATAGTATTCACGTTAGAAAAGTTTCTTCTATATCTTCTGGGATCGAAAACCACAATCACAGACTACTCCGCATTAAAATACCTCATGATGAAGAAGGATGCAAAAGCACGATTTATCCATTGGGTTCTTCTGTTACAAGAATTTGACTTGGAGATTCTAGACAAAAAGCGTGTGAAAAATGTAGTGGCAGATCATTTATCTGGAATTCCCAATGCACCTACTGAGAAAAAAACCTATCAACGAGGATTTTCCAAACGAACACATCCAAGCAATCTTTAAGGAACCCTGGTATGCTGACATCGTCAATTACCTTGTCGTGGGACAAATACCTTCTGAATGGACGAAACAGGATAAATATCGCTTCTTCGCCCAAGTACGGTCCTTCTTTTAGGAAGAGTCGTATCTTTTCAATTATTGTCCTGACCAAATCATCAGACGGTGTGTATCAGAGGAAGAGCACAAAAGTGTGCTAACATTTTACCGTGAACTTGCATGCCGTGAACACTTTGGTCCCCATAAAACTGCCGAGAAGGTCTTACAATGTGGGTTCTACTGGTCCACTTTGTTTAAGAATTCCTTCAACTTTTGCAAGTCATGCGCAACCTGCCAAATGACCGGGACAATTGCAAGGAGAGACATGATGCCCCTAAACCCTATTCTGGAGGTTGAAAATTTTGGTATTTGGGGCATTGATTTTATGGGACCATTCCAAAGTTTATTTGGCAACCAATACATCTTGGTTGTGGTGAATTATGTCTCAAAATGGGTAGGCGCCATACCGATCAGGTCGAATGACAACAGAGTGGTTGTTAAATTTCTGAAAGAAAATATTTTCTCTCATTTCGGTACCCCGCGCGCTATTATCAATGATAATGGAACTCATTTCTGCAACATAGCTTCCAAAGCTCTGATGCGTAAATGCTCTATTACTCATAAATTATCCACAGCGTATCATCCCCAAACTAACAGACAAATTAAGCTTATCTTGGAGAAAACCATCTGACAGAATAGAAAGGAGTGGTCCATGATTTAGACGAGAAAGGTGTCGTATTATGGAGTATAAATGAGCACAAATATATGTATTCAATTAAGGAGATAAGGTTTAGAAACAACCTCAAGTGCTTAGATCACTCCACAAATGTATGAAAGATGATTAATATACCCTTTCTTATCTCCGTTATAGCATAGGGCTATACCGAGTCGATTCTCAGGGAGAGCTCGCGATGGAAGCTTTACGATAGGTAGTGAAGATGTAAAACGAGAATTCTTCTATGCTTAAAAAAATAAAGAATAAAACAATGAAGAAGAAATGAAAGAATGGATGGATATGTTCATGATGGAAAATGTAAAAGAAATCAAAATCAAGATTGGATTTGGACTAACAACTAAAAAGAAAAGAAAACTTTAGAAAACTTGAATGGAAGAAAACCATGACTAGCTAACCTTACTACCTTGCTAAAACTTACTAAACTCCGTGATAGTGAATGCGTGCCTCATGTTGATTCATCGGCATGGATTTGTCTTGCGTGTTGATCTAATTACTTTCCCACTTGGATGACGGGGGGTTTAACCCATCGGAGAAGAGAAGACCATCCAACTTGCAAGATTAAAGATAACAATCACCCATGAGTTAGTAGTTAGCAAGGTAAGTTGTTAGCTAGTACATGTAGAAAAGTTAGCTACAAGCCATTACAAAATAAAAGCAAAGCATGAATTAAATTGCAAGAAAGTAAAGCAAGAAATAAAGAAAGCAAGTAAACTAGAAAATACAAGAGTAGAGAGAAGAGAATGGATGAATCCTTACTTCACAAGTTGTCACTCCTTGATGTACACAAGCTTTCTCTCTCTTACAAACTCTCTCTCTTTGCAAAATTCTAGGGAAGAAGAAGAGGGTCTAAAGAACTAAAACCTAGAGAAAAACCTTACAAAAATTACAAGCATCTACTAATTTCTCCTCTCTTCTCCATTCAGTCTTTGCTCGCAGGTCCAAGTGAAGTATTTATAGGCCTCAGGAGAAGGATCCAGAAGACGAGACAGCTGGCAAAATCTGGCGCCCAACGGCCCCAGATTTGCGACGGATTTGCGGCAACTTGCGGCAGTTTGAAGGCCGTTCAGCAACAACTTTCTGTTGCGAAGTTGTTATGAGATTGTTATCCACGTGGCCTTCTAGAATCTTGAGTTGGCGCGCGGATCTCTCTTAATTCTGGATTCAAATTTGGGCTCTTTTGGGCTTTTTGAATTAATCTCTTTAATTATTGCTAATTAAAGAGATTTTGGGCTTTTTCTCTTTTTAGTTGTGGACCTACAAAAATATAGAGAAGATGACTAAAAATCATATATTTATTTGCAATATGCATGGGGATTATGTGGTAAAATATGCAATATTGTGTATCAATCACACCCCCACACTTATTCTTTTGCTCGTCCCGAGCAAAACAAAGAAAAAGAAAAGAAAAACTATACTATAAATTTATTACACCACTTTCGCAGGTGACGCGATTGCACTGAGCGTGTGCAACAAGCCGTTAAACCTCTAGGTTACCCTAGAGGAGGAGTGTTGTCTCCTGAGGGTTTTCAGCGGATTACACCCACAAAATCCATAAAGAAAGAAGACAAATGTTAGTGTTTTGAAAATTCATTTTGAAAGAGAGACATGTTTTCGAACTATTTTTGCAAAAATATAAGTGATCTTAGGTCATAAGTCCACCTATAATCATTCTTTCTTAAACTTAGTCTCTATGCAAGATCTTGTCTTCAATTAAGGTAAGAATTCAAAATTGGATTGAATACTTTATCTTTCATAAAACCTAGATAATATGCACATCGTGCTCAGTGAAAATTTCTGGGATTTCAACTCCAACCATCAGGCCATTTATTTATATATATATTTTTTTCTGCTTTTTCTTCCCTTAGTTTAGGCTTTCTAATTTACCCTTGTAACGAGCCTTTAACCGATGACTCCCAAACCAGACGGTCTTAGGGCACCAGATGAGAAAACATCCCTCGGGTTTAAGGTCTCGAGTAAAAAAGGCCACAAAACTAAAGGGGATTATTTATTTCCTTTACCACCGTTAGGCGTGAATAATCATGCTTCTTGAGGCACATTTATCCAGCTTAATAGGTGATGTTTTATTTATATATATTCATTTTTTTTTCTTTTTTTTCTTTATTTTTATGGCATTTTGGTCTTTGTTTCCATCCCAAAAATGTGTAAGTGTGAAGTGCATACTATCTAAGGCAAAAAATTCAAGATAGAAATATCTCACCAATTTTACTTACTTAGCCTATAATTTTAAACAAGATCTATTATTTCAACTAGGTTTAAGATGTCATAATTAAGGCTTTCTTAATTCTAAGATACATCTTAATTTTCTTAAAAATAGATCTAAACTTTGTCTCTTATTCCAAAAAGTTTTATTATTTTTTATTTTTTAATTTTTATATTTCTAAAAGAAGTGTAAAAGAAAGAAGATCTAAAAACTCTATGTTAGTAAACCCTCCCCCACACTTATTTCATGCATTGTCCTCAATGCATCATGATATATGTATGCATGAAACAAAATAGAGAGGGAAGGAAAAAATTACCTTAAGGTGGTGGTTCCGGTGGTGGTCTGATTGGTCCACGAAACATGGCCCAATCAACTTTGCTTTAGGTTTGGAGGAACCCACCAGAAATATAATGAATATGACCCACTAGAATGATGTATGCATGTATGATTTTTATTAGGAATTTGACCCCATCCAATTTCTAAATTTTCAAAATAATTTCACAGTCAAGTTTATCAAGATCCTTGTCCCAGAATGGAGTATGAAATGATAGAATGGTTGACTTGGACTCAGGAAGGAATACTGACTCAGGATTGTGACTTAAGTCAAGTGATGGTTCAGGAGTCGGAATGAGTTCAGGAATTTGGTCCAAGTCAAGAAAATGAAGCTCAAGTCCACAATCATTTTCCAATGGGATGTGACCTAATATGGGTGATATCTCTTTACTTCCAAGATTAAGGAATTCAAGCTCATCGCCATACAATTCTTCAAAACTAAGGTCAGCATCTTCTGTCAGAATTGTACAATCAGTTTCAGAAGTAAAGAGATTGAGAAAATCAAGGTCACATTTCTCATTGAGTTCAATTCCACAAAATGGAGAACTTGCCAATTTGTCAATAGGATCATCAAAAGTGTATAATTGGTCAAGTTCAATGTGATCCTCAAAGATGGGTGATTCAACTTCATTATGAATTGGGACAGGATCCAATGTCGACTCCGGGAAAAGATTGAAGTCAGGTAAAGATACCGGAGTCATTATTGAATAAGGAAAAAGAATTGAATCACTAAGTTGGGGTTCAAGATCACATTCCTCATGTAATTCAATTCTACAAAAAAGTGAACTTGCCAATTTATCAATGGGATTTTCAAAAGTATGGAATTGGTCAAGTTCAGTATGATCATCAAAGATTGGTGATTCAATTTCAAAATGGACTGGCACTGGATCCAATATTGACTCGGGAAATGAAGTGAAATCATGTGAAGACACCGGAGTCATAATTGAATCAGGAAGGAAAATTGAATCATCAAGTGGAAGTTCAGGATCATATTCATGTTCAAGTTCAATTTCAGGAAAAGGAAAACTTGCCAAAATGTCAATGGGTTGAACAAGTTCAGATGAGTGTGCTGAAATTGAATCTGGATTTCCAAAATGAGAAGAGTCTTGGGTCATATCAATAGAGTGTGGCATAATTAAATTGATCAAAGGTTGATAAGATAGAGTTTCCTCATTCCTATAGATGTTAACCAATTGACTCAATTGTTCATCCACCTTATTGAAAGACTCGGCACGTGTTTTTTGATATTGTAACAAAGACTCTTGCAAGATGTTTATACTCTTCTCTAAACGTGATATTTCTACAAATGGCTGCTCTAGAATGGGAGTATAAGAATCTTGACTTTGGAAAGTTTGTGAATAATGTGAGTCACACATGTGTGGAGATTGAAGCTTGGACTCACACAAGAGTTCTTTACTCGTTTCCAAGGTAAATGGTTGTTCATTAGGAAAAGGTGAAACTGAGTAAGACTCTTGAAAATACTGTGGAATTGGAGAGACCAATGTTTCTTGAAGTTGTTGCTCGACTCTCTGTAAATTGGCTTCTATACTCTTTAGTAACTCAGATTTTTCTTCAATTGGTGGTTCAGAAAAAGGAGTATATGAAGCGGAATCGAATACTGTGGATAAGGTGAATAGGTGGATAAGGAGTTTGAAAATTTGACTCGGGGTACGTGAATCCCCAATGACTCGGTGAAGAGTTGAAATTATTATGGAAATTATAGTTATTAGATGGGGGTATGGGTCATATTGATTCGGATAAGGCCAACCCGGCGTATGTGGTTGGTGCATATTGTAAAACACCGGGTTGGAATTATCCGAATATGAAGTCGGTGTGAAATATGGATTATTATTAGGATGGAAAGAATTATTATTATTGAATGCCATTTCACACAAAAAAAATCACAATAAAAAAGAAACAAAATAAACAAACAAAAAAGAAAAAAATTCTAACCTAAGTTAGGGTAGACTTATGACCTAGACGACTCCTAACTGATTAGACTGTCCACGGGAGGTTTAGTGTAGACGTTGACCACAAGCTAATCAGCCAGGAAAGGTCAAGGTTGTTGGGAGGTTTTCCGTCAGAGACGTTCCTTAATTAAGTAACCAGCAACCTTCGGGCTTTCGGCCCTCAATCCCTTTCCTAAACACTGATTTTACAAAAGTCAATTTCCAACACTTTTTCTCCTTAGGATAATCTCCTAAGTGAGTCCGGATGTCCCTAGGGCCAACGTCTATCAAATTTTATTTACAAGCTTGGGATTGTGAGTGCTTGGGAAAATGATTTTCGGGCTAAGGAAAGGGTGATAAAATTCCCACCTTATCTTTTTTACGGGTATGCCCTTAAAATTGAATTGTGCAAGTGTACAAGAAATATAACTAGGATACACTCAAAGCATGAAAATCAAGTAAGAGATAATTCCTAGTCTACATGCAATGCAAAACGTACCTTGCCTCCAACACTCTTCAACAGTAAAGTAAATGAATTGAAAGACACGTGCCTAAAAATGCAAATGTCTAATCAACTTTTAACTTTTCAACCAATTTTTTTATTGTTGTTTATTTAGCAGGAGTATGGTGAAGCATACAGGAAAAGAATTATTGCAGAAACTGTATTTTGCAAAGCTGAAGACCCTGCAGAAAACTTGTCAGTAGTGAACTCAGGATTGCCGCAAATCTGCGGCTGGGGCCGAGATTCTGCGGCAAAACTGAGGGATCCTGGTCTCTGCTTTCAAGAGCAGAGGCCATTTTGATTTAGACGAGAAAGGTGTCGTATTATGGAGTATAAATGAGCACAAATATATGTATTCAATTAAGGAGATAAGGTTTAGAAACAACCTCAAGTGCTTAGATCACTCCACAAATGTATGAAAGATGATTAATATACCCTTTCTTATCTCCGTTATAGCATAGGGCTATACCGAGTCGATTCTCAGGGAGAGCTCGCCATGGAAGCTTTACGATAGGTAGTGAAGATGTAAAATGAGAATTCTTCTATGCTTAAAAAAAATAAAGAATAAAACAATGAAGAAGAAATGAAAGAATGGATGGATATGTTCATGATGGAAAATGTAAAAGAAATCAAAATCAAGATTGGATTTGGACTAACAACTAAAAAGAAAAGAAAACTTTAGAAAACTTGAATAGAAGAAAACCATGACTAGCTAACCTTACTACCTTGCTAAAACTTACTAAACTCCGTGATAGTGAATGCGTGCCTCATGTTGATTCATCGGCATGGATTTGTCTTGCGTGTTGATCTAATTACTTTCCCACTTGGATGACGGGGGGTTTAACCCATCGGAGAAGAGAAGACCATCGAACTTGCAAGATTAAAGATAACAATCACCCATGAGTTAGTAGTTAGTAAGGTAAGTTGTTAGCTAGTACATGTAGAAAAGTTAGCTACAAGCCATTACAAAATAAAAGTAAAGCATGAATTAAATTGCAAGAAAGTAAAGCAAGAAATAAAGAAAGCAAGTAAACTAGAAAATGCAAGAGTAGAGAGAAGAGAATGGATGAATCCTTGCTTCACAAGTTATCACTCCTTGATGTACACAAGCTTTCTTTCTTACAAACTCTCTCTCTCTTTGCAAAATTTCTAGGGAAGAAGAAGAGGGTCTAAAGAACTAAAACCTAGAGAAAAACCCTATAAAAATTACAAGCATCTACTAATTTCTCCTCTCTTCTCCATTCAGTCTTTGCTCGCAGGTCCAAGTGAAGTATTTATAGGCCTCAGGAGAAGGATCAAGAAGACGAGACAGCTGGCAAAATCTGGCGGCCAACGGCCCCAGATTTGCGGCGGATTTGCGGCAACTTGCGGCAGTTTGAAGGCCGTTCAGCAACAACTTTCTGTTGCGAAGTTGTTATGAGATTGTTATCCACGTGGCCTTCTAAAATCTTGAGTTGGCGCGCGGATCTCTCTTAATTCTGGATTCAAATTTGGGCTCTTTTGGGCTTTTTGAATTAATCTCTTTAATTATTGCTAATTAAAGAGATTTTGGGCTTTTTCTCTTTTTAGTTGTGGACCTACAAAAATATAGAGAAGATGAGTAAAAATCATATATTTATTTGCAATATGCATGGGGATTATGTGGTAAAATATGCAATATTGTGTATCAATCAGTCCACTAAGCTGATAGAAGCGTTATGGGCTTATCAGACTACTTTCAAAACTGTCCTCGTTATGCCTCCAAACCGAGTGGTATTTGGGAAGGCCTACCACTTTCTAGTGAAATTAGAACATCGTGCTTTGTGGGCCATCAAATAATTGAATTTTTATTTAAATAAAGTTGATGAACTAAGGAAGCTGCAAATTTCAGAGTTGGAGGAGATACGAAATGAAGCATATTAGAAAGCAAAAATAATAAAGAGTAGGACAAGTTCTTTCATGACCAATGCATACACAGAAAGAATTTCGTCCCTGGACAAAATGTTTTACTTTACAATTCACGGCTCCACATCTTTGTGAGGAAGCTCAAGACTCATTAGTCCGGGCCCTTCATTGTACGCACCATCTTTCCACACGGTACTATGGTAATTTTTGATCCAAAAAGTGGTGAGGAACTCAAGGTGAATAGGTAAAGATTGAAGCCATTCCTAGCCACTTAACCTGAATCACAAGCTGAACATGTCATGGGTCTTTTAGACCCATCTTACTAGTGACTATACCCACCACAAACCAAAGAAAAAAAAGAAGAAATAAAAATTGTGTAAATAAATGAGTAATTCTTTGTACATTATCACAATTCTTTGTATACTTTCCTTACCCCTGTTTATTGCATTTGCATTCACATATGATCCATTGAGGATAATGCATTAGATAAGTGTGGGGGGAGGGGTGCTAATATAAGATTTTAGTATTTATTTTTCTTTCTTTTTTCTTAAAAAAATGAAAAATAGTACTAAATATATATTAAAAAATCAAGGATTTCTTTGTTCTTGTCTTCTTCTTCCTTTTAAAAAACAAATCTTAAGTAATAGAGAATTTTTTATTGTCTTTTATAAAAATACAAAATATATATAAGGATTAAGGAAACCCAAGTTAGAAATTCTTTACTTTAGTCTAAATAAAAGAATATTGGTTGGATTGATAGTTTAGGAGGAATTATGAAAATAACTCATCTCTTTACTTTTTACCTTAGTAAATATGCATTGGCTACACACACACTTTTAGAATTTATAGACAAAGACTCTAAAGTGCCACACACACAAAAAAAAGGAAAAAGAAAAAATGTATATATAAATCCGATTAAGCTGAATAACTGTGCCTCAAGAAGCATGATTATTATGTCTAAAAGAAAAAAACCTTAGTTTCGTGGCCTAGTTTACTTGAATATTTAACCTTTGCGGTATTTTCTCACATGGTGCCCTAAAACTTCCTAGTTGGGGGTCATTGGTTAAAAACTCCACAGGTAAATTGGAAAGCCTAAAGAAATTAAAGGCAAAAATTGTATATAAATAAACACACAAATTTTGTGGCATTAAAGTTTGAGTCAAAAAATCCTAGTAAATCATCACTTCACACAATACATATTATTTATGACAAAATAAAAGAATGAGTTTAAATTACATAATTGCTTTTAAACTTAATAAAGACCATATTCTTCCATGAAAATCAAAGTATAGAAAGGACTAATAAGAGTTAGACCTAATACTTATAATTATTTAACTATTTTTACTAAAGAGATTAAAAAGCCTTTTTCTACTTTAAGAACAATTTTTCAAAAAACTACTAATATTTTCATTCTTTTCGTGGATTTTGTAGGTGTAATCTGCTGAAAACCCTTAGGAGACAAAACTCCTCCTCTAAGGAAAACTTAAAGGTTTAAAGGCTTTTTGCACTTGCTCAAAGCAATCGCGTCACTTGCGAAAGTGGTGTAATAAATTGGATAGCTTTTTGATTCTCTATTTTGCTCAGGGATGAGCAAAAGATAAGTGTTGGGGGTGTGATTAGCCTCTAAACATGCATATTTCATACCACGTCTTTACTTTTATTCAATATTATTTTTTTAATAACACTTCTCTTGTATGTTTTTAGGTCCATGGCATGAAATAAAGAAGATGACCTAAATTCTATTTATTTAGTGATTTAAAACCTACACATATAGTCATTGACCCTGGGGAGCTAGTTTGTCAAAATTAGATTCAGATATTCAGAAATCAGATTGTGCAACTGATAGGGGGACAAAGCATCAAATCATACCAGGCGACGGCACCCTGGCAGAGCCAGAGAAGTCGTATAAACGTGACAAAAGCCCCATTTTCACGGCAGTACTGTCTCTTTTAAGCCAGTACTTTGGGCCAGTTTTGGTGCCCCTTGTTTCTTTACTCATGCACTGATAAATACCCCTGGGATTTACAGAGAGGGGAATATCCAGAGAATAGAGAACTTAGGCTAGTTAATCGTTGTATTTACTTTGTTTTCTTGCATTGTCTTCTTCTTCCTCTACTTTAATTCATACTTTGAAAAGAGAGTGTGTGTACAAGTTGTATTAAAAGGTGACAAGCTAATACAAGTAATACTTCTCCTTCTTCTTTCCATCACTTGGTGTTTTTACTTTCTTGCACTAGTGTAGAACTTTTTTCCTTTACTTCTTCTCTCTTATTTTTCTTACTCATGTCTAGCTAACTTTTCCATTGCATGGCTAACTAACTACTAACCTGCTAATTTCTAACAACTTGATTGATAACCCAAATGAGTCAATAGTGTCAAACAAACCTTGTACAAATAAGAGCTATGACAATATAAAACAAGGTTTCTAACCCTAACTTACTTACAAGTATTATCACTCTCACATTTCATTCTTAGTCATTTTTGATGATTTATCATTTGTGTAGCATTGCTTGTTCTTGTAAGTTAGAGAAATACCGATTCATCTTTGTTGATACCAATAGTGCACTTGTTTCTTCTCCTATTCTCACCTTCAATAGGATCTTGATAGAGGAATGTTCAAGTTTTGCTGCGTGAAGCTAATTGAAGGGAAGAACTTTCATTCGCTCGACAACGTGAATAGTTCTTATGCATACAGTTTATGCTTACCTATGATCTATCATGAGGCTAAATCTTCAAGAAGTTAGAGATTAGTGGGAGCCCTTAGTAGAAATTTAGCCATGCGTTTTTACCTTTAAGAAAAAATCACTTTTACTACCATCAAAACAATCAAAGCAATTTTTGAAACAATACTTGTTTTCTTTTTAATTCTTTATTTGAGACAAGGAATATCTTTACCGTGAACAAAAAAGTCGCATTCAAGCTTTCATCGCTCTCCTTCCTTGTGGATACGACCCGTATAGCCACTTTGTTATTACGGCAGAATCGCTAAAGCAGTAACATCGACCATCACTCTTTTACTTATTCTTGTGCATGCTTTTTGGTGATCACGCATCCATCACCTCCCATCTCCACATATCAAAATTGTGAAATCACCTAGAGGGGGGATGAATAGGTGATAGGCTAATCTAATGAACTAAATGCGAAAATTAAAACTAATTTGCAACTACACTTAGTGCAACCAACGAGTGTAGCCGAATTCCCCGTGAAGGGCTCTGGACTAACTCCTCTTGATTCCTCTGAATAAGAGTTGAGGCGCTATATGAAGCTCTCGTGGATAAGCACAAGTGAGGCACACACAAACAATCCAAGCATATAAGGATAGACAATATGATCAATGCAAGGCACAATACAAGCATATAAGATATGACAATATGAATGATGCAATACACAAATAAAAAGAGAGAGTTTAGAGTCAATAGATCAAACGCAAACAACAAGATGTGTTTCGAGGTTCGAGCACCGAGCTCTACGTCCCCGCCTTCACCGAGAAGGATTTCCAATCCACTAGGAGTACCGAACTCCTCTCTCAACCAATACAACCTCCACCATTGCAATTACAAAAGGTCTACCGAAGACCGGAGTACAAAACTCCACCAAACCAATACAACCACAATCCACCTCTACCAAAGAGGGACACAAAACCAATCCACCTCCACCTCACCAAGAGGGAGCAAACCACAATCTCAACCTCTACCAAAGAGGGAGCTAACCACAACCCAAATTCACCTCTACCAAAGAGGGATATCACAAAGCAAATGATTTACAACTTGGTGGTTACAAAGACCACAAACTATCTCTTTTCCATAAAACAAAAGATCCTATAGAATAGGATAGAATGATATAGCTCAAGTGTAGAAAATAAAGTGTTTTGATCAAAGAAATTCTCTTGGGAAAACACCAAAGTAGATATAGAAATTTTAGATCAAAAACTAGTTCCCAAAAACCTAATTTCTTTGAAATAAACAAAACACTTTAAAACAAATAGAGATTTAGAAATTTTGCACTCAAAACTTTTGGCTTGAAAACACTGAAAAGATGTGAATTTTTCTCCTTGAAAATCTTAGCCAAAATCCCAAAGAAATGGGGTTTAAATAGGCCTCCAACCAAAACTAGCCGTTGAGCTGATCTGGCAGCTCTGGCGGCTGGCGGTCGACCGGCCGGTCGACCGCCAACGGTCATATTTTGACCGTTAGAAGCTACCGGTCGACCGCCCGGTCGACCGCCCAAAACCAGATAGCAAAGCTCTCTGGCCGGTCGACCGACCCGGTCGACCGTGCCATGAACCTGGCCAACGTGCACAAGGCTGTGCACGTCGGTCGACCGACTCTGGGGTCCGGTCGACCAGCCCGGTCGACCGCCAGAGCCTGGCAGGCTGGGTTCTGGGTTAGAAAACTGGGTATTTAAATATTCTAAAAAATCTCATAAAACTTCTAAAAATCCACAAAAATAGTTTCTAACATAATATATGTTATATAAACTTGTGATAAAAAATTTCAACACAATTATCAAACATTTTGAACCATTTTTGTGTTATGAAAAAATTACCAAAAACCAAAACTTGTATTTTTCCAAACTTTGATTTTTCAAATAAACTTTGTCCAACACTTATCCAAATATAAAAACATGATACTTAAACATTATAAAGCATATTGCATATGGACATAAGTCCAATATACATGAAACATATATATATATCATTATTTTTGTCTTTAATTCCAAAAATATATTTTGTTAAAAATACCAAAACACAAAACTTCATGAATAGGCATATCAAACTAAGTTTGCCTAGGAAGTTAAGCAAGCATGTATATAGAACATATCTAATATACATTTAAACAATGTAAACTTATTTTGAACCTATCTGTTCATGAAAACCAATATCGGTTAAACCAAAAACCGAAAACCAATATCCAAAACATAAAACGTACATTTAAACAATGTAAACTTGTTTTGAACCTATCTGTTCATGAAAACCAATATCGGTTAAACCAAAAACCGAAAACCAATATCCAAAACATAAAACGTGTGTGTGTTGTGAACTTGAGCATATCACACTATCTAATCTTTACACATGGATCTAAAACAAACTAAACAAGGATACCTAAGTCTTCTTGACGATCTCCATCTTCAAGTCGACTCGATCTAAAACTCCGTGATCCACCGAGCTAGACTCCAACGAGTGCTATGTATGATCTTATTGCTCGGGCTCTTGAATCACCATGTGAAAGGCTTCAAAACTCCTTTGTTGAAACTAATCACCAACTAATATCTTGATTAATGATCTAAAACTAAACATCACAAGATTATTAGTAAACATAACTACATGAGTTAATCATCATCAAAACTAGAGTGGAAGGCCACTGGGCCAACAATCTCCCCCTTTTTGATGATGACAAAACTCATGGAGTTATATATGCATGGATTAAAGTTAAGCTTCAAAGAAGCTCCCCCTTAACTCATGCATCATAATAAATATATAAATATGCAAATGAAAATTAAACACGAAAATATATAGACATGCATAAAACAATGAACCATGGTCTTGATATGGTAAAACTCTATTAAATCTCTTGATACCAAAATAAAAACATGTTCTTTAAATAAAGCTCTTGATACCAATTAAATGTTCTTTTAAATAAAGCTCGTGATACCAATTAAACGACAAACTAATAAATAAAAATATGTTTCTAGATAAACAAAATATGCATATAAAAACATGCATATAAACTCAAATAATTCTCCCCCTTTTTGTCAATCATCAACGAAGGAGTCACAAACAAAATATAAAAAAATGTTCTCCCCCTTTTTGTCTAAAACAAAAAATGATACAATGAGGAGTGACAAACAATTAAGATACCATTTAAAAAATGTGTCAAAGTAGTACATTTGATACCAATTGAAAGTGAACATATACCAATAGAAAGTAAATAAGGCATTGATACCAATTGTGAGAAAAAAACAAATAAAATTTTGATACCAATTGAAAGTATTCAAAGAAAACATCTTGATACCAATTGTAAATATTTTCATTTTGAACATATGATACCAAAATAAAATCAATTTTCAACATAAAGTGTGGGAGTAGAAATCAACGGTAAACAAAATACCAATTGAAAGATAAAATACGAATTTTCTCCCCCTTTATGAAATACCAAATAAAACGATACATAAGCTTGTTTAAGATACCAATTGAAAACTCATTAATAGAAACATGATAGTCATTAAATATTGAAGCTTTGCATAATCAAAAATTTGTGCTTAAAGATATAGGGATATAGTAAGCACAAATAAAATATGTATAGGTGTATGAAAAATAAGTACCAATCAAAATAGATGATACTAAATGAAAGCATACATACACAAAACAAAAAGCATACATACACAAAACAATATATGAGTATACAAAAAAGTCAATATCGATACCAATTGAAAAGATCCAATGATACCAATTGAAACAACAATAATATCAAGTGTATACCTCATATCCTACCACCCATTTCATGCTCAAGTTCAAAATGATTTTCACTATAAAGCATACATGTGCATGGTCTCCCAGCCAACCGCCCTTGGAAGGTAGGGGTTTTCAAAAATAGGTTTAAAAAATAGTGTATGTTTGAAAAACTCTACCATAATGAAGAATCCCGCAACTAGTTAAATGGAAAAACTTGTAAACTAGTACGAAATCCTTCAAGTAAGGAATAAAACAAAAATATTTTTCATGAAAAACATGTAAATCACATGGTCACTAAAAACACTCAAAGTCCATAAAGCCCATTCATACTCATGAAAAATATAATCATGAGAAATATATAAATGAAGTGAGTGTACAAGTGTTATATGACACAAATAATCATGAAAATAGACATTCAAGCTCAATATTCCTCAAAACATGAAAATCATCAAAACTCGATTTCTTCAAGGCAAATGTATGTCAAGTACAAACTAAAGTATACATACATATCCAAAACATAACGAGTCCACAAATGTATATGTATGAAAGCACGTGGCTCAAAGGATGTATATGTATAAACAATAGTTTGAACAAGATAGACATATACATGAAGTTAAACATAGAAACATGAACAACATGGATAAAATAGGAATACAAGTTAAAATGCATGAATCATCAAAACTAGACTATACTAGCACATCTAATGGATACAAATAAGCGTTCAAGCACAAACATATAAAAATTTATTTGTGGCCCACTATATGTACAAGTATAAATCCTAGTCTTAATGAAAACTATCATTTAAACATATATTCAAAATTTGAAGCATAAAACAAGACATAAATCAATATGATAAGCATGAAAAAAACAATCATTATATAAATCCACATGCTATTAGAATTATGATATGCATAATAGCTAAACAATGGTGAGAATCACAACATATGGGTCCTTATAAACAAGGGTGATCTCAAAAGCTATAAATACATGTCAATGATCTAATAATCATGGCAGTTAACATACTAATCTATAAACATCAAAACATGAAGCATCAAAACAAAACAAAAATCATAAACATAACTATGATCATTATGTATATGCATGTGCATTAGATCTAGAACATACATAATAGTTAAAAACAAAGTGAGAACACTAAATATAGATCCATATAAAACATGGGTGTCTCAAATAACTAAACATGTACATCACTAATCTAATAAACATGGCATAAGCATAATGAACAATAAAATAAGACATGCTATGAGACAAAGACATGAAAAGCATGCAAACATAAGCTGGAGTTAGAGATCGATACCAAAACCGATGAAGGCACCTCTCTAGTTCTCCAAACCAAAGGTGGTCCTCCCACCAAACTTTCCTTGAAAGTGATGCATCCAAATAGTAATCTTTAAGCTCGGAACGTATCCACCTTAAGGTACCATAACTCTCACGTCATGCGAGAGCCCACACCTACATCAAATACAATAGGGGTGGTCTTTGGTACCCATACACTTTTGGGTCCATGGGGGTTAGTACCTTTTTTAACCCAAACAAATTTAATTGCTAAATTACAATCATTTATACAATCAAAACAAAATTTAGCAAGCTGGCCCTTACGTCCACAATGTGTATAAGTGTACACATGAGCATACATGGTGTGATGGTTGTGACCGTGAGTAGCATGTGTATGCCGTGGAGGGTGTACATGCAAAGATGGAACTTGTTTCTTTCGAAACAAAGATTCCAAACGTGTATGACTCAAAACACAATGGCTCAAGGTGGAGCCCAAACAATCTACATTCTTTTAAGCATGGATATGTCATTTTCAATTAAAGAAGAAGTGTGGCATGCAATAGGTGAAGCTATCCTATCATGGCAAACATGTGAATCAATATTGTTTTTCAAAGATTCATTTTTCTTTAAACAACTCTCTAAATCTTGTGAAATTGAAACAATTTTCATTTTTAAAGAATCATTTTCTTTAAAACAAAATTAACTTTTGAAGACAAGTTTTCATTTTTCTTCAAAATTATTTCACAATCATTTTTATTTTTCAAACATTCATTTTCTTTTAGGGCAAGATCTAGTTAAGACTTTAATGAATCCCTTTCATTTGTAATCTCCACTTTATCTTGCAAAACAAGTCTAGTTTAGAAGACAAATTTTCATTTTCTTTATTTAATGCAAAAGTCTTCTTTTTCAGAAGGTTATATTTTTCTATCAATTTTTCACAAACTATAAATAGTTCTTCATTTAAAGTGTTGGGATCAACATGCTCATTACTAGAAGAACTAGCACAATCATCACTCTCTAATTGAGTTTCTGAGTATACCTCAAGGGAGTCATTCCCTTGGACCATAAAGCATTGTGACTCGGATTCTCCACTAGATTCATCCTCCGGTTGGATTGGCAATTGAAGCTTGGAGGTTGTTAACTTGTTCCACACTGCAAAGGCGGAATCATAGTTAGAAACAAGCATAAGATATTCTTGGTTAAGCGTGCATCTAATAGCCTCAAGGGCTTGTGTATTGGCCTCTATATGATTGCGGTTACCAAGATAGCATTTCTTGGTAGCGGCAAGGAAAACATGCAAGCCTAGGGTTTTCAAATACATGGACATCCTAAATTTTCATGTGTCAATGTTGGAAACATCAAACATGGGAGGTGACAAGCAATCCATGAGTGAGTGCAAACAATATACGTGCAAAAGCAAATGATAGATTAGCAAACCAAGATCTCACTCCTAGGTGGTTAAACCAAATATCAGGAGCGGAGGCTCTGATACCAATTGAAATCACCTAGAGGGGGGTGAATAGGTGATAGGCTAATCTAATGAACTAAATGCGGAAATTAAAACTAATTTGCAACTACACTTAGTGCAACCAACGAGTGTAGCCGAATTTTTCGTGAAGGGCTCTGTACTAACTCCTCTTGATTCCTCTGAATAAGAGTTGAGGCGCTATATGAAGCTCTCGTGGTTAAGCACAAGTGAGGCACACAAAAACAATCCAAGCATATAAGGATAGGCAATATGAATCAATGCAAGGCACAACACAAGCATATAAGATATGACAATATGAATGATGCAATACACAAATATTGAGAGAGAGAGAGAGAGAGTTTAGAGTCAATGGATCAAACGCAAACAACAAGATGTGTTTCGAGGTTCGAGCACCGAGCTCTACGTCCCCGCCTTCACCGAGAAGGATTTCCAATCCACTATGAGTACCGAACTCCTCTCTCAACCAATACAACCTCTACCGAGGCAATTACAAAAGGTCTACCGAAGACTGGAGTACAAAACTCCACCAAACCAATACAACCACAATCCACCTCTACCAAAGAGGGATACAAAACCAATCCACCTCCACCTCACCAAGAGGGAGCAAACCACAATCTCATCCTCTACTAAAGAGGGAGCTAACCACAACCCAAATCCACCTCTACCAAAGAGGGATATCACAAAGCAAAGGGTTTACAACTTGGTGGTTACAAAGACCACAAACTATCTCTTTTCCCACAAAACAAAAGATCCTATAGAATAGGATAGAATGATATAGCTCAAGTGTGGAAAACAAAGTGTTTTGATCAAAGAAATTCTCTTGGGAAAACACCAAAGTAGATATAGAAATTTTAGATCAAAAACTAGTTCCCAAAAACCTAATTTCTTTGAAATAAACAAAACACTTTAAAACAAATAGAGATTTAGAAATTTTGCACTCAAAACTTTTGGCTTGAAAACACTAAAAAGATGTCAATTTTTCTCCTTGAAAATCTTAGCCAAAATCTCAAAGAAATGGGGTTTAAATAGGCCTCCAATCAAAACTAGTCGTTGAGCTGATCTGGCAGCTCTGGCGGCTGGCGGTCGACCGCCAACGGTCATATTTTTGACCGTTGGAAGCTACCGGTCGACCGCCCAAAACCAGAGAGCAAAGCTCTCTGGCCGGTCGACCGACCCGGTCGACCGTGCCATGAAACTAGCCAACGTGCACAAGGCTGTACACGTCGGTCGACCGACCGGTCGACCGACTCTGGGGTCCGGTCGACCGGCCCGATCGACCGCCAGAGCCTGCCAGGCTGGGTTCTGGGTCAGAAAACTGGGTTTTTAAATATTCTAAAAAATCCCATAAAACTTCTAAAAAGCCACAAAAATAGTTTCTAACATAATATATGTTATATAAACATGTGATACAAAATTTCAACACAATTATCAAACATTTTGAACCATTTTTGTGTTATGGAAAAATTACCGAAAACCAAACCTGTATTTTTCCAAACTTTGATTTTTCAAATAAACTTTGTCCAACACTTATCCAAATACAAAAACATGATACTTAAACATTATAAAGTATGTTGCATATGGACATAAGTCCAATATATATGAAACATATATATATAATTGTTTTTGTCTTTAATTCCAAAAATATGTTTTGTTAAAAATACCAAAACACAAAACTTCATGAATAGGCATATCAAACTAAGTTTGTCTAGAAAGTTAAGCAAGCATGTATATAGAACATATCTAATATACATTTAAACAATGTAAACTTATTTTGAACCTATCTATTCATGAAAACCAATATCGGTTAAACCAAAAATCGAAAACCAATATCCAAAACATAAAACGTACATTTAAACAATGTAAACTTGTTTTGAACCTATCTATTCAGAAAACCAATATCGGTTAAATCAAAAACTGAAAACTAATATTCAAAACATAAAATGTGTGTGTATTGTGAACTTGAGCATATCACACTATCTAATCTTTACACATGGATCTAAAATAAACTAAACTAGGATACCTAAGTCTTCTTGACGATCTCCATCTTCAAGTCGACTCGATCCAAAACTCCGTGATCCACTGAGCTAGACTCCAACGAGTGCTATGTATGATCTTGTTGCTCAGGCTCTTGAATCACCATGTGAAAGGCTTCAAAACTCCTTTGTTGAAGCTAATCACCAACTAATATCTTGACTAATGATCTGAAACTAAACATCACAAGATTATTAGTAAACATAACTACATGAGTTAATCATCATCAAAACTAGAGTGGAAGGCCACTGGGCCAACAAATTGTTCCTACTGTCAAACCTCACCACGTCAATCTATGTTTGATGAATATTCATAATTTTCACCTTGCCTTTACTATTTACGACCAATTTCTCCAGCAAATCTAACAAAGCAATGTGAAAATAATAAGTGAAAAACAAATCTAAATTGATAAAAAATTTACCTCCAAATAAAACCGTCGACAAGTTTTTAAAGTGATCTGCTCCACCATAATGAACTCCCCAACGAAACCTGAAAAGCTCTGATACCACTTGTTGGGATTTACCATAGGTCCAATGCAAAAATCAGAGTATGCCGGAGAACATAAGAAAGAACAAAACAAATGAGAAATAATGTAATACCCTAATTTGATAATACCCATATAGTATTGATAATGTGATTTGTTTTGTTTTATAAATCTAGTTTTGTTAAAATGTGTATTTTATCTAAAAAGTTATTTATAGTGTTAATAATTCTTTGAAAGATTTAAAATAATTATATATGTGTTGGTATTTACTTGATAATATGTAATTATACCAATTATCAAATTATTTGTGTTATAATAAATTTGTGCCATGAAATAAGTTATATTATTCTTCAAAATATTTTTTTTTTGTTTTCCATTGAAAATTAAAAGGGGAAAACTTACAAAATTGTGTAGAAAATTACAAGTAAAAGAAAAATTATAAGTATTTCCTACTGAGATTTCTGAAAAAGTGTGTTGGTAAAAGTCTGGTCAGCGCACGATCACTTTATTCCATTAATGATGTGATCAATTGAGTCTTAAGAAATTTCTTCTCGCCTGCTTCCGGAGATTCCTTGAGAGAGGAATATCTTAGGATATTATACCCTGAATTTAGAGAATTGATTCTCAGAATTTCTTGAAAGCAAGAGAATTGGCTCTGCTAATTTCTCTTGATCCTTATGCTTGCTCTCCTTTAGTTTTAGTGCCTCTCCTCTTTTTTCAGCCACGAGCTCATCCTAAGAATGGACTATTTATTGGCTCTTAAGGGTGTAACTACTCCTAAGATTCAGCAAGACTGGAATAGTCTAATAACCTCGCACCTGAGGCTATTTTAAGCTTCATGCGAGGCGATAAAGCTTCATGTGAAGCTAAATTAAGGCCTCGCGCTAAGCTAGACAGGCTCGCATGAGCCTATATAATGGCTGCTTAACCTGATTGTCTCCACTTAATGTGGGACAAAGTGGGCGGTTACTCCTACCCACTTAAAGTGGCATTAACTCCACTAAAATAGTGGGGAATGACTTACTCAACTATTGACTAGGCAAACCCTCTAGCTGGGGTGCATAAAGCTTCAAGCGAAGCTATTACAAAGTTTCAAGTGAAGGTAGAATTAGTTTCAAGCGAAACTGCAAGTTAGCTCTTTGTGGAGCTATGCAGAGCTTCATGCGAGGCTATCAAGAAAGCTTCAGGCGATGCTAGAGTTAACTCTAGGCGAAACTAGAATTAGCTTCAGATGAAGCTACAAAGGCGAAGCTATAAGATTGCTTCAGGTAAAGCTAGAAGTTAGCTTTCAACAGAGCTGTGCTAAGCTTCAAGCGAAGTTAGGAGTTAGCTCTCAAAAGATTTGTGCTAAGCTTCAAGTGAAGCTAGGAGTTAGCCTTCTACACGGCTATATAGAGCTTCAAGGTGAGGCTAAACAAACTTAGTCTCTCAGGCTAGGCTAGTCTCTTGGGCTCATGCGAGGCTAAGTGTTGAGCTAACTTAGTCTCATAAGTCTGCTTAGAACTCTTCAAAGACAATATACCTAGCTCATTGTCTGCTTTACTGGATCAGTAAGGTTCGAGTCATTACTTTGTCCCTTGAGGATGGGCAGAAACTAGTCGTCAGCTTATTCGCGACTCGTCTTTTGTAAATGTCGACAAGTTTAGATATCATTCAAAGCGGTTGAAATGCTGTTTGGGAATTCGTCTTTTTTAAAGTGTCAACAAAACCCCCTTCAAAGTTTTCATAAATCTGCAATGGGATGGTTCGGATTTCAAAATACTTTGAATTGTTTTGATTTATTTGAAGAAAAATCCACAAAATTAGCTTTGCCTTCGTAACTTAAATAGCCTCGCCTCTAAGGATTTTTTGGTGAAGTTAGAATTAGCTTCAGGTGAAGCTAGTATTTTAACCCTTTTAACAAGGCTGTAAAGCTTCAGGCAAAGCTATCCCCTTGGGTTCATGCGAGGCTAAGTGTTGAACTGACTTAGCCTCATAGGCCTGCCAAGGTCTCTTCAAAGGCAACACTTGGCCTACTCTCTGCTTCACTGAATCAGTAGGATCCAACTCACTACTTTGTCCCTCGGGGATGGGCAAAAATTGATCGTTAGCTTATCTGCGACTTGTCTTTCATAAATGTCTGCAAGTTAGACATCGTCCAGACCGGTTGAAGAGTTGTCTGAGAGTTTGTCTTTTTAGAGTTTCAACAAAACCCCTTCAAAGTTTTCATAAATCCATAATGGATTGGTTCAAATTTTAAAATACTTTGAATTGCCTCGGTGTCCAAAAGGGTAAGCATTCACCAAGTAGAATTCCCCAAAGAAATTAGAATTGTGACTAAAATTATTCAGAGGTTAGGAAAATGATAAAATCAGTCTGAGTATGAAAATTCACTGAGAAAAAAGAGAGCAGATCTAGGAGTCAGTCTGCTCAGAGGTAATATGGATATAACAGGTTAGGAATCGCTAAAAAGAAGGTTTGTTGTTCAGAGGTGATAAATCGGACATAACAGCGAGAAAAGTCCTTACCAGACTGAAAAGTTAGATCTGAGTATCCGTTAGTTCAGAGGTGACGAACTGGACATAACTGATTAGGAATCACCAGACACGAAATCTTGTCATTCAGAGCTGACTAATTGGACATAACAATAAAGATGAGTGAGATTGGATATTCATCTATTCAGGGTGACGAACTAGACATAATCTATTAGAAATTATCAAACTCAGAGTGTTTACTATTCAAAGGTGACGAACTGGACATAACAGTAAATGAAAAATTGAACTCGATTTTAGGGACCCGTCTATTCAGAGTGATGAACTGGACATGATAGACTAAGACTCACTAAATTCTGAATCTGCTGCTAGAGGTAATCATATTAACTTAGTAGCTAGCCCACTGGGGACTGCAAGGGTGAATTAGATCTGGGAACCCGTCAGTTCAGAGATAATATGGATATGACCAACTAAGAGACACCAAGCTCGCAATTCGCTGTTCAGAGGTAGTCGTATTAACACGACAGCAAGAACTCCCGACCCTGACGGGGGAAAGGAGAATGAAGTAATGGACTCGTCTGTTCAGAGGTGTTAACTGGACATGATAGTTTGAGTATCATAAAAGGGAAAAGATCTAGGCATCCGTCGGTTCAGAGGTAATATGGACATTACCGATTGGGAGTTACTAGACTCAGAAGTCTGCTGTTTAGAGGTGGCGAACGGGACATAACAGTAAAGGAATAGTCCCTACTGGACTGGAAGATGAGACTTGGCTATCTGTCGATTCAGAGGTGATAAACTAGACATAACCAATTAAGAAGCCACCAAGCTCAAAATTCTGCCATTCAGAGGTGACGAATTGGACATAACGACAAGAAGAATAGTCTCTACTAGATTGAGAGAGGAGATCTGGGTACTTGTCAGTTCAGAGGTGATTGACTGGACATGACCGACTGAGTCTAGAGTCCTTACTATTCAGAGGTGGCGAACTAGACATGACAGGAAAAAAATAATTCCGCTGGGGGAATAGGACTTGATCATAAACTCTGTGGGGAAATTAGTGCTTCCTTGGAGAATTTTTTGAAATAAATTGTCAAAAATATAATGTTAACGTTACAACTAAAGAGTCCACTTGGGACTGAAAAGGGTAATAATAGACTCCAAGGGGAATATATTAGAAACTCGTTGGGGAGCTAGAAAATGGATCCCATGAGAGATTCTACAGAGTTTAACTTTCTCTAAGATGTCAGAGGTAATCATTAACATGACATAAATAACTCTATGGAGATTCGACATGGAGATGAATATTCCCTAAGCAGTTGTTAGAGGTAATCATTAACGTAACAACCAATTTCTTGCTGCAGAATTAGAAGGAGATTTTAACCGAAGTGATTGTGACAACTTCTCCACTTAGAGATTTGTAAATAACTTGTCAGAGGTGTAATGTTAACTTAATAAGGATTCATTTACTGTTAGAGGTATTTGAATATAATAACAATTTGAGTGGACTGATTAGTCACATATATTGCATATACATTGTCACCTTACCATACTTTTTAGCTAATAAATCCTATTAATAAATCTTCTGTTTCTTTGTTAAATGTAGGCCCAAGTGCTAAAAGAAAGAAAAGAGAAACAAGCCCAAAAGCCCACCAAATTCTGATTTAATTCAGAATAAATTCGAAATCAAGAAATCAGGCAAAATCTTGGCATATCAAGAGGTTGAGAAGAATGCTCCCTGAATCAAGCGGTTGAAGCCAAACAATCAAAGGCTGTTTCGTCAACTTTTAGAGCAGAAACAAGAAAACCAGAAGAAGATACGGGAAATACACCAAACCGGGGATCTCCACCAATTGGGTGTGGCCACTTGGCCACACCAGGGCCGCGAAAACGCGGCCCTAGCCGCGTTTTCGCGGCCTTGTTAGGTCAGTTGGGGAGCGTTTGCTCCCTGATCGGCAAAAAGCAAGTACTAAAATAAGAGAAGGAAGTGTGAGTTGATGTTACTGCTTTTGCGATTCTTTCGTAGTAGCGAAGTGGCTATACGGGTCGTATCCACAAGGAGGGAGAGCGATTGAAGCTTGATGCGGCTTCAAAGTTCAAGAAAAAAGAAAGTACTTGTTTCCAAATAAAGAATTGAAAAGTGAAAACAAGTTGTTTTTAAGAATAGTTGAAAAATGTTTTGGTGGTTTGTAATAGGGATTTTTTTTCTTAGTTGTAAAAATGCATGGCTAACTTTTTACTAAGTGCTCCCATTAATTTCTAACTTTTGGAAGATAGCCTCATGATGGATCATAGGCGAACACAAACCTTTTACATTGGAACTATTCACGTGGAAATCGAGTGAAAATTCATCCTAAAACTTAGCTTTACACGGCAAAAACTCGGACATTCCCTTATCAAGATCCGATAGAAGGCGAGAATAAGGGAAGACTCGAGTGCACTATTGGTATCGGCAAAGTTAAAAGGAGAAGTCTCTAACTTACAATAACAAGTAAAGTACACAACTCATAAATCATCAAAACTCATTAAGCATGAAGCATAAGAAAGTAAATACTCATAGGTAAATTAGAGTTAGAACCCTCGTCTTAAGATGCCATAGCTCTTGTTTGCATAAGGTGTCACGCCCCGCTTCCCAAAATATGAGGAAACGGAGTCGCGACGAAGGTCGGCGACGTATATACGCGAGGAAATTACCCCACGTATACACGCTAAGCCTAAAGTAACCTGAACAAACTATAAATCCAAACCAAGATCAATCAATAATCACTGCAATAATACATATAAGGCTATACATTATCTCAAATGAAATAAGGAATAGAAAGGAAGCTAAGTATGATGTACAGGAATCAAAGAATAATAACAGGAATAAAGAAAGGAAAGAATACCATAATCAAAAGGAGGAAACTCCAATCTCCTCGCGATATGTGTGGTCTCATGAACACCTGCACAATAGAAACAAAGCGTCCAATATCTGGACGTGCGAATCTAAGGTCGTCGAAAGCGACCTAGTGAGCTTGTGTGTAAAGAGGAGAACTCGTGCATATAAACAATGTGAATAAAATAATAACAATATAAACTGCAGTCATAAGATAACTAAATATGATAAACGGACAACTGAATAATAATAACATGAATAAGCGTGCAGATAAAAGACAAGTAAAATAACTATAAACAAACAACTGATGTCTAGATGCGTATCCTAGCAATATCACTAATCTTGTATATAAATCTGGTGTTACAATCACATGTCTATCATAGTGATATATATGTACAATCAGGTGATTACGGTCAGTCACAATGCATTAACAGTTCATTATCATTTATTATGTCAGCGAACACCAATTGCCACCTGTAATAGGCGCATCCCATACTACGCCTACTACACATGTCAATCAAGGTCCTAAGTTATTGAAACTGATTCGTTGGAGACATTGTCCATGCTTTAGGTGGGTCCCGTACATACCCGGGACACGGCCTTAGTTTCCTGGCGCTGAACTAGGCCATACCGCTAGGTACTCAGTAACAGTAACATTAACAGTAATCTCACTGTGAAAACAGTGGAATAGTAACAGTACAGATGGGATGTCAATCATCCCCCAGGAACCCTACAGTGGAACCCTCAGTCGGCTGCGCAACCTATATCCTAGGTCCACCCAAAATACAGACGCTGTCTCCTTCATCAATTTCCCCAATCCTGGTATAAGTTGTTCAATTACTTTATTATTAAATTTAGTAAAAAACAATCAATACTCATGTTACTTATAACACTGTAACGATGTGGTGACAGTAACGATAACAGTACAGTAACAGTCAATCAGTAATCGTATACACGGTGAACAATATCAGTAACAGTGAACGGTAACAGTAACCGTGTATACGATGAACAATGAGACTGTACATGGTGTTACGGTCAAACAATCTTTTCCCAGTAACTTTTAGTAACATGAATTAATACAGTAACAGTCTAGACACCTCTAGTCAATATACAATCTCACATATATAACCATCCAAAAATCTCATACTTATACTGAATACAATACTAATGAATCTGGCAGCTCATAATTTCCATAGTCATCATGAACATCGAGTATCAATCCATATCGAGCAGTCTGGTCTGATGAAACACCGTCTCAATATATCAATAATTAGTGATCAGTTCTCTCACCAGCTCTGATCCTCAAGTCATCAATATATTCACATCTCAATAACTGAATTAACAAATGTTCTGACATATCTATTCAGATCTCCATACTCATGTCTGATCAAAGTCATCACACACTCTTATTTCTATCAAGGTCAAATATAAGGTCCCAAAGTCGAGTAACATATCAGAGATATATCTAAGATCTATCAGGTCAGGTCATTCCAATCAATATCTATTCCTCAAAATCATATTCATCCATCTATATCCAATACCATAGCCCCAGGGGTAAGGTCCTCAATCCATAGAAGATCTAAGAACAGCAGCCAGACTAAAGTTAGTCGACTAGGGGGGAGGAGCAATTCGACTAGGGTAGGGGTTAGTCGACTAACAAATATAATAAGTCGACTACAAGAAGTATAGGTCGACTAATAGGGTGGGTAAGTCGACTAACAGATGTAATAGCCAGCAACAGAGAGTACAAAACCTACAGGACAAACACATAGTCGACTACAGCTAGGGTAAGTCGACTAGTATAGGATATTAGTTGACTACAAGAAATGGCAAGTCGACTATAGGAGGAGTAAGTCGACTAACAGGAAAGGGCCAGTCGACTAATAAAGGTTACAGTCGAGAAACAGAGAGTGCACAACTATTCCAAGGGAGACCAAGTCGACTAGGGGGCTATAGTAAGTCGACTAATAGAGCTATTAGTCGACTAATAAAATGGGCAAGTCGACTAATACCTCTACCTGCATGCCTATTATTGGAAAAACACCTACACATCTCCTCACATTCCATCTAAATACACACATGCTCCATCATGTAATATCTACAATAATAAACCAAGCACCCATATAATAAACATAGGATTCCAACTTAATTAAATACACATGCATAATAACATTCCTATGCATTCAAAATTACAAAGAGGGGGGGTGACAACTCATGTTCGTGCTTAATAATCCACACATAATTATGTAATACATGTGCACTACACATTAAATTACACCACACATATAAACAAATCTATGAACACTTAATTAATTAAAGAGAGAGAGACACTCACATCATGGGGGCACGGGCGCGTTCGCTCTCGCCTACGGTGATCCACGGCGGTCCACGGAGAGCCGGAAAATGGTTCCCACACAAGCAAATAAACCTACATGAAACAATATACACACACCCATATAATATATTCATGTACATCAACATACTTACACATAAAATTAACCCATATATAAATATATTTTTAATGCACATGCAAATTAATTACATATACATAATTTAACATATATATTTAACATAAAATGAAGGAGAGGAAGGGGAGGATAACTCACGGCTAAAGGGCTGCCGTTCACATCCAGCAAATGGGGAGGGGAGAGCTCATGTAGATGGCGCTATTATGGTGGTGGAGGAGCACGACCAAACAAGGAGGAGGAGTCCGAGTGGCCGTTGTTGCGGTCGTGGGATGTTGGGTGTGGAGGAGCTCGGGCTTGGGGTCCTGCTGATTGCGGCATGAGATGGAGAGAGGTGGGGGGAACTCCGACTGTCGTTGGTACTGCTGTGCGCGCGCCGGGGAGGAGATCCGGATGCGGGCTTGCGCAGGGCCTGGAGAAGGCCGGCCAATGGGGGGGTTGTTGCTTAGGCTTGTGAGTGGAGCTCGGGTGGTTTGCAGGCCTCAAGGGAAGAGGATATTGGCCTGGGGTTGTTGGTGCCGCAAGGAAGATGGGGCAGCTGCCCTGTGGAGATGGGGATTATTGCGCTGCTGTAGAAAGTGGGATAGGGAGAGAAAATCATGGGATTAGGATTTGAGATTTGATTTAGGGGTCGTTTGTTTCGCGTAAAACTCCGTAATTCGTAAATGACTTACTACCCATTACAACTACAGCATTTGTTTGGACCGTAATTCGTAAAAGACTTACGTAACTCAACTAACACTCACTTGCAACCCAGTTACCACTCACTTACAGCCCAGTTACAGTTAATTCTATGATCATACAAATTTGTAATTTTTTTATATTAATATTAAAATTTTTTAATATTTAACTTTTTTAATATTTATTTGCAGTATTAAAACTTTTAAAATCACCAAATAGTAATTTTGTGGTCAACTTTTTCACTTACGACTTATACATTACGACAACCAAACACCGTAAAGTACAATACACTTTCCCACTTTACAATTTTATATTACTAACCAAACAGCGTAAAATTTACATATATGTAACTCATTTACAATTGTAAAAGACTTTACCAATTACAACTACGAAATTACGGCCAGTTACGACAACCAAACAGACCCTTAGTTATGATTTGGATTGGAGAGGATTTGAATGGGTTGGAGTTAACGGGTTTGGATAATGGGTGTGGGTTAAAATGATTGGGCTTAGGGAGTTGGGAAAAATAAAAAGAATAATGAATACATAAAAGAGATGTTCAAATGTTGGGCTTCTAGGTTGGGCTAGGAAACATGAAAGAAAGAAATAAAAGAGAAAAGATAGAAGTCAATGGACTTGAGGGAAAAATGAAAGGAAAATAACAAGATACTAGTCACACTCATGATAATAATAATGATAAAAATAATATCTCAAGGATAATACATACATATGCTTATAAGTACACATATTTGTATGGGCACAATTTATAAACATACATACAGTATATGTATACACATGTACTTACACACATATCATGTAAATTAATCAACAACAATGAATAATAGTTAATTCAAATAATAACTAAAATATTATCACAGTATATTAGTTATGGGATATTACACAAGGCTTGTTTGACACTATTGACTCATTTGGGTATCAATCAAGTGTAAAAATTAGTGGGTTAGTAGTTAGTTGGCCATGCTAATGAAAAGTTAGTTAGCCATAAAAGTAAAAGAAATAACAAAGGAAAAGAAGTGGAGAGAGGGAGTTACACTACAAGAAAACAAAAGAAAAGAAAAATTAAAGAGAGGAAGTTACACTAAAACAAAGTAAAAGAAAGAGGTGAAGAAGAAAGAAGTTACACTACAATAAAGAAGTAAAAGAAAATGGCAAAGATAAGTAAATTGGAAAGAAGGAAGAGAAGTAGTACTTGTATTATCTTGTCGCCCTTCAAATACAACACTTTACACACTCTCTCTCTTTCACTCTAATGGCTAAAACTTAAAAGTAGAAGAAGAACAACAACAACTACAAACCTAAAAACAAGATTACAAAAACTTGCTCTAACTCTGGATCTGCCCAAACTGAAGACCCCAAGGGGGTATTTATAGGCACCAGGGGAAAAGGGGCTACGTGGGAAGAACGTGGCCCAAAGCACAGGCACGCGCGCCCAAAGGGCCGCGAAATGCGGCATGGGCCGCGTTTTTGCGGTCCTGCCAGGGCGGCGCACGCCTGGCTTCGGGCAGGGCGTTGCCCAGACTGTCTTCTGACGCCTTAATCTTCTGGATTTGCGATTTGATACCCTGGGCTGACAAAATCTTCACCCTAAAGTCAATGGCTACTTTGTAGGCTTTTAATCACCAATTAAATGGTGATTTAGGTCTTCTTCTTCATTTGCACACCATGGACCTAGGATCAAGTAAGCAAGGTTTTATTAGCAAAATTTTACATGAAATAAATATGAGAATTTGATGAAAATTATGCAAAAATTAGAGACTAATCATACCCCCACACTTATCTTTTTGCTCGTCCCGAGAAAAACAAAATAGAAAATATTATACCACTTTCGCAGGTGATGCGATTGCACTGAGCATGTGCAACAAGCCTTTAAAACCTCTAGGTTTCCCCTAGAGGAGGAGTGTTGTCTCCTGAGGTTTTCAGCGGATTGCACCACAAAATCCAGTAAGTAAAGAAGTTAGTTGTTAGAAAGAATTTCTCTCTCTCTTTTTTTTCTTTAATGAAAAAGAACTTTCAATCATCTAAGTAAAAATGACCGAATGATGTAAGAATTAGGTTTAACCCTCATAAGTCCTCTTATACTTTAGCCTTCATAAAAGAAGAAACTATGATTTTTCTTTAAATTAGAAAGGATCTTGTACTTCTAACTCATTCTTTTATTTTGCTTTAGATAGATATGCATAATTTGTAAGTGTGATGTGCTTGGGATTTTTCAACTCACTTTGAATATCATTTAATTTTATTAATATTTACTTATTATTCTTGGTTCCATTAGGCTTTCTACCTCACTTATGTAACATATATCAAATCGAAAACTCCAAACCAGATGGTCTTAGGGCACCAGGTGGAAAAAACACCCTTCAAGTCAAATATGCAAGTGGAGTAGCCACGAAATCAAGATTTATTTATACATTATTGTATATAGATTTTTTTTATTGGCGTGAGTAATCATGCTTCATGAGGCACAATTATCCAACTTTTCTTTTCTTTTCTTTTCTTTTCTTTTTCAGAGTTGTGTCTCTAAATCCCAAGCATGTGTGTGTGGGTTATGCATATTCTACTAAGGCTAAATAAACGGTATGAGTTTATTTCGTTATCCTTCGAACTTTTTAGTAAAACCAATCTTTCTTATTTATTTAGGCAAAAATAAAGATTCATTAATAAGTTCCCGTAATTCCTACAATCTTTTGGTACTTTATAAAGAGTATGAATTTCTTTTCAATCTGGAGATTTTTTTTTGAAAGAAAAAGAAACGATAAAAGGAAAAAAGAAAAAGTGTTAGCACCCCCCACCCACACCTATCTAATGCATGTTCCTCAATGAATGCATATGGAAATGTGAATGCAATAAATAGGAGGAAGAAATGATGTCACGTCTTCGTGGACTGGGCGCCGACAAAGTGCGAATAGGCTAAATAAGGTCAAAAAGAATGTAGAAGGGATAAGCATATAACAATTATTTATTTATTTATTTATTATTTGTTGTGGTTAGGTGTATGACGGGCAAAAAGAGTCAGCACACTATCATCCGGAGTCATAGGCTCATTGGTCAAGAAGGGCTTCAGTCTTTGCCCATTTAGTTTGAATTCCGTGTTGTCTTAGGGTCTGCAATGAGTCACAGTACTGTGTGGGAAAACAGTGCGCACAATGAACGGTCCCGACCAACGATTTTTCAGCTTCCCTGCCAAATATGAAGCCTAGAGTTATACAGCAGAACCCTATCTCCGGTGCAAAGTTTTCCGGGTTATGATGTGGTCATGAAAAAGTTTAGTCATGGTCTTGGTGATTCGGGTATTCTCATAGGCTTCATTCTGCATCTCCTCTAATTCTGAAATCTGCAGTCTCCTAAGTTCACAGCCTTCGTCAAATCAAAGTTGAGGCTTAATTGCCCAGAGGGCCTGGTGTTCTAACTTTACTGGCAGATGACAGGCTTTGCAAAACCACGATTCTATAAGGAGACATCCCCAGAACTGTCTTAAAGTAGTGCGGTAAGCCCACAATGCATCATTGAGCTTAACCGACAATCCTTTCTGTTTGTCCGACAGTCTTTTCCAGAATGAGCTTGATCTGTCGGTGGTGACCTCGACCTGCCATTTATCTGGGGATGATACGGAGTAGATAACTTGTGATTGATGGAATATTTTTCGCATCAGAGCTTCAAAACTCTGTTGCAGAAATGTGATCCATTATCACTAATGATCGCTCTGGGGTGCCAAATCGGGAGAAGATGTTCTCTTTGAGAAATTTGACAACCACTTTGTTGTCATTCGTCTTAGTTGGCACAGCTTCTACCCATTTAGAGACATAATCTACAGCAACCAAAATGAATTGGTTGCCGAAGGATTGGGAAATGTCCCATGAAATCAATACCCCAAACATCAAAAATTTCAACTTCAAGGACGGGTTCAGGGGCATCATGTCTCTTCTTTAAAATTTTTCCATTTCTGACAATGCGCATGACTTGCAAAATGATATGAGTCTTTGAATAAAGTGGGCGTAGTAGTAGAACCCACTTTGTAGAACTTTCTCTGCAGTCTTGCGGGGACCGAAGTGTCCTCCGCATGCAAAGTCATGGCAAAAGCTGAGCACACTCCTCTGTTCCTCCTCTGGTATGCACCGTCTAATAATTGGTCGGGACAATACTAAAAGATATGGTTCTTCCCAGAAGAAGTACCGTACTTGGGCAAAGAAGCGGTCTTAGTCTTGCTTTGTCCAGTCAGCGGGTAATTGTCCCGTGGCCAGGTAATTAACAATGTCCGCATACCAGCAGGTTCCTTAAGATTGGCTAGGATGTGCCGTCTAGGAAATCCTCGCTGATCGGAGCTTGGATGGTTGGGTGCATTCAGAATTCGTGAGAGATGATCAGCGACCACATTTCTATACTAGTTTATCCCGGATTTCTCAAGTCAAATTCTTGAAGTAAAGGATCCACGAATTAATCGGGTTTTGCTTCCTTCTTGGTCATGAGGTATTTCAGAGCCGAGTGATCCGTAAAATCACCATCTTCGACCCAACAAGTAAGCCGGAACTTCTCTAACGCAAAGAACAACGGCTAAGAATTCTTTCTCAGTCGTTGTATAATTCTGTTGGGCGTCATTTAATGTCCTACTCGAATAGTAAATCACGTGCTGCCTATTATCGATGCGCTGTCCTAGAACAGTGCCAATAGCAAAAATCAGATGTATCACATATGATTCAAACGGCTGGGCCCATTAGGAGCAGAAATAATAGGCGCAGAAATAAGTTCTTGCTTAAGCTTCCCCATGACTTGAAACATTCATCGTTGAAATCAAAGGGCACATCCTTAGCGAGCAGGTTGGTTAAGGGCCTCGCGATTTTGCTAAAGTCCTTAATAAACCGTCGGTAGAACCCAGCATGCCTAAAAGGATCTAATATCCTTGATGCTTTTGCGTGGTGGAAGCTTAGCAATCACTTCTACTTTAGCCTTATCCACTTCTATGCCTCTCCTTGAAATCTCATGGCTCAAGACAATCCCCTGTCTCACCATGAAGTGACATTTTTCCCAGTTTCGAGTTTAGTTCTTCTCAATGCATCTTTGCAGCACTACTCTAGGTGATTTAAGACACTGATCATATGAATCTCTGTAGATGGAGAAGTCATCATGAAAATCTCAAGAAACGTTTCACCATGTCAGAGAACAAACTAAGCATGCACCGTGGAACGTTTGCGGGAGGCATTGCACAATCCAAAAGGCGTGTGCCGATAGCAAAGGTTCCGAACGGGCAGGTGAACGTCGTCTTTTCCTGGTCTTCTGCAGCAATGGGGATTTGATTATATCCCAAACCATCTAGAAAGCAGTAGTACTCATGTCCAGCCAAACGCTCAAGCATTTGGTCGATGAAGGGTAGCGGGAAGTGGTCTTTACAGGTAGCTGCATCCAACTTCCTATAGTCGATACAAACACGAACCTTGGTAGGCAGTCTTGTTTGTACCACTCTTTTTCCTCATTTTCTACCACGGTAAAGCCAGCCTTCTTTGGACCGCATGAACAGGGCTAACCCATTGGCTATCAGAAATGGGATAAATGATCTCATTATTTAATAGTTTTAGAATTTCAGCTTTAACTGCCTCTTGCATGAGAGGTTAAGCCTTCGTTGTGGGTCCCTCCTAGGGATTGCTTCATCGACTAAAGGATTCTATGTTGCACTATGGCTGGACTTATTCCCTTGATGTCCTTCATCGTCCATCCAATGGCTTCCCTATGTTTTCAGAATAGACATTTGAAAATCACTTAGAGGGGGGTGAATAGGTGATAATGCTAATCAATGCACAAATTAAAAATTAATGAAGAAAACAAATCTCACAAAGCAAGTGAATATAGCAATGACAATCAAGAGCAAGTAGTAATAGCAATGAAAGTAGAGCAAGAATAAGAAAAAGTAAACCAAAACGAAAACACCAAGATTTGTTATCGAGGTTCGAGCACCCAGCTCTACTTCCCCGCCTTCCCAGAAGGATTCCAACCACTTCCACTATCACAAAGATGTCACAAATACACCGGAGTACCCAACTCCACAATCTCAAGTACAAGCAATCTTTGAGTAGTCAAAAGCCCACAAACTTCTCTCTTGAAAAATTCTCTTCCCTTACAAAGGTCCTTAGAGAATTAATGAGTAGGAATGAAGCTCTTGTGTGCAAGGAGAAAAGAAATGAAATCAGAGAACTCTTGAAAACACTTCAGAAATTTAGAGAGAATTTCAGCACAAAACCAAGAAACCAGTCTTTTGAAAGCCTTAAATTTTGAAAATTTTTGAGAATTTTTTCTTGTAACAAAACTCTCCCTAAACACCCCTATATTATAGGAGAGGTTTAGGGTTTAAGATAAAACATTTTTAAGGCTAATCAGAATGTATTAAACCAAAACAATGTCACTTAAAACACACTTAAGTGAGAAAGGACAAAAAAATCTGCTCAGAAAACTAGCCGTTACTGTTCAAACAGCTAGTCCGGTCGACCGGCCCGGTCGACCGCTAGTATAAAGAAAATGACCGTTGCAGGCCACGGTCGACAGGCACGGTCGACCAAAACAAACAGAGAGCTCTGCTCTCAGATCGGTCGACCGGGACGGTCGACCGTCCAAAGACTTCCAAACGTGCACAGATTTGTGCACGCGGTTGACCGACCCGGGTCGACCGACTTCTAGCCAAGTTGACTAGTCAGAAGATTAGTCGACTGTATGAAGTCTGGAATGGACAGAAAAAATAGTTTTAAAAATATTATGAAAATCTTTTAACAATCATAAAAATCACCAAAATAGTTTTATCATTTGGCATTGATATATAAACATGTGGTAAAAAGTTTAGCTCAAATATCAATCAATATGAACTATTTTTGACTCTTATCATTTTTACCAAAAACTAAAAACTGTATTTTCTAAACCTTGGATTTTGACTAGGAAATACGTTTTGTCCAAAACTTCTTCCAAATACAAAAACATGATATTTAAACATTTGAAGCATAATCCTATATTCATGAAACATATGTATATCAAAGTTTTTTGTCATAAATTCCAATACCAAATAAGTTGTAGGTGTGAAGATGTAATAAACTATTTATGTTAGGAAACAAGATGTGCACAAAAACGTGTGTGAAAGAGCTTCAAACCTATTCACTATTCTTTAATAAAAATTCTAAACTAAAAACAATCTAACCAATTATCTTGAGCAATCTTGAAGTCTTGACCATGTGATGCCTTCCTAGAGCCTTCTCTTCTATGTTCCTTTCTTGATGTGCAAAAAACCTTCTTTACTTCATGAACCTAGAAATTCTTGCAATAGCTTAGCAATGGCCTCCAAAAATGGTACTAACCTGAAACTCATCTAAACAAACTAATTAGTACCAATAGCACTTATTTGTTTTGTTATCATCAAAACTCTAAACAAAATGGAGAGTGTAACCTTTTGGGCCAACAATCTCCCCCTTTTTGATGATGACAAAACAAATAGGCTATAAACAAATGTATAGGGGAGGAGAAAGCTTCCCATCAAATTATGCTATATTAAACAAAGAAAAACCATGTAATTTGTAATTTGCAAGTAAACATCATGAAACCAAAACCAAAAATACTTGCAAAACACTTAAAAACAAAATACAAGATTCATGAAAACACATCAAAATCTCAAAACATATATAAACTCATATGGAACCAAACCATATTGAGCCCATATTTCCATACATAAACTCATTGGTATCAGAGCTCTGCTCTGATCTGAGAGCTCTGCTCTCAGATCGGTCGACCGGGACGCGTCGACCGCAAAGACTTCCAAACGTGCACAGATTTGTGCACGTCGGTCGACCGACCCGGTCGACCGACTTCTAGCCAAGTCGACTAGTCAGAAGATTAGTCGACTGCATGAAGTCTGGAATGGACAGAAAAATAGTTTTAAAAATATATGAAAAATCTTTTAACACCATAAAAATCACCAAAAATAGTTTATCATTTTGCATTGATATTTAAACATGTGATAAAAAGTTTAGCTCAAATATCAATCATATGAACTATTTTTGACTCTTATCATTTTACCCAAAAACAAAAAACTGTATTTTCTAAACCTTGGATTTTGAATAGAAAATACGTTTTGTCCAAAACTTCTTCAAATACAAAAACATGATATGTAAACATTTGAAGCATAATCCTATATTCATGAAACATATGTATATCAAAATTTTGTCATAAATTCCAATACCAAAATAAGTTGTAGGTTGAAGATTGTATATAAACTATTTATGTTAGGAAACAAGATGTGCACAAAAACGTGTGTGAAAGAGCTTCAAACCTATTCACTATCTCCCCCTTTTGATGATGACAAAACAAATAGGCTATAAACCAAATTATAGGGGAGGAGAAAGCTCCCCCTCAAATTATGCTATATTAAACAAAGAAAAACATGTAATTGTAATTTGCAAGTAAACATCATGAAACCAAAAATACTTGCAAAACACTTAAAAACAAATACAAGAATTCATGAAAACACATCAAATCTCAAAAACATATATAAACTCATATGGAACCAAAACCATATGAGCCCACATTTCCATACATAACTCATTCTCCCCCTTTTTGTCATACATCAAAAAGGGTTTTAAGAAAGAAAAAAAAATTTATTCAATAACACAAACATTAAGTTCTCCCAAAAATGAATGAAAATCTAGCAAAATCAAGTGGTTTAGTGAAAAAATCGGCAATTTGCAAATCCGAAGAAACATAATCAATATCTATATCTCCTTTCTCAAAATAATCTCTAAAGAAAGTGATATCTAATCTCAATGTGCTTGGTCTTACTATGTTGATTTGCATTCTTTGTCATATGTGTATAGTACTAGTATTATCACAAAATATTTTTATATGGTTATAATGCAAATCATAATCAAGGAGAGTATGTTTCATCCAAAGGACTTGCGCACAACAAGCCCCGCGGCAACATACTCCGCCTCGGGCGGTTGAAGAGAGCTACGGAATTTTGTTTCCTAGAAGACATGAAACAAGACCATTACAAGAAATTGACATGTCCCACTAGTACTCTTTCTATCTACTCTACAACCTGCATAGTCGGCATCCGAATAACTCGTCATTGAGAATCTCCAGTATTCGGATACCATAGACCCATTCCAATCGTTCCCTTAATATAACGTATAATGCGTTTTACCGCAATAAGATGGGACTCTTTGGAACACGATTGAAATCTAGCACAAAGACACACACTAAACATGATATCGGCCTACTTGCCGTCAAATACAAAAGACTACCTATCATGCTTTCTATATAATTAATATCAACATCTACCTTGGTCATCCTTATCAAGCTTGGTGGTAGTTGCCATGGGAGTGTTGCAAACCTTTGAGTCTTCAAGTCCAAACTTCTTTTACGAGTTCCTTTGCGTATTTGGCTTGACATATGAAGTTCCATCTTGCAATTGCTTGATTTGGAGTCCAAGAAAGAAATTAAGCTCACCCATTGAAGACATTTCAAATTCACATTGCATAACCTTTTCAAATTCTTGCTAAAAGCTCATTAGTAGAACCAAAAATTATATCAACATAAATTTGCACATTAAAATATCATTATCAACATGCTTAGTGAATAGTGTTGTATCTACTTTGCCTTTAATAAAATCATTTGAAATGAGAAAACTAGAAAGCCTTTCATACCAAGCTCTTGGAGCTTATTTCAATCCATACCAAAGCTTTATCAAGTTTAAAAATAAAATCGGGATGAACATGATCAACAAAACCGGAGGTTGAGCAATATAAACTTCTTCATTTATAAAACCATTCAAAAATGCACTTTTCACATCCATTTGAAAAGTTTAAAATTTTTGAAAGATGCAAAAGCTAGTGTCATCCGTATGGCTTCAAGCCGTGCT
>JAVJIF010019895.1:0-14739 GCA_038442645.1 Agave tequilana | reverse complement strand
TACAAGAGTCCACGGCCACCACGTATATGTACGTATTACATACGGATTTAATATGATTTGATTTGATTTTGATTTTTAATAATCATCGTCATCAATCGGTTGTCCAAGAACAAGATTGTACCCCAAAATTGGTTGCATTGTCCTCACTAGTGGCCACAGTGCTTAGCTGTCATCCTTCTTGTGGCGTTGATACTCATCAATGCTTGGTTCGTCGATCCATTGGATTAGACAGTTCACGACGAACTGGAGGCTAAGAAGATGATCCAGTTCTACTGGCATGTTGCAAATATGGTGATGTCAACCTCAAATACCTAATCTTTCATTTCTCATAAAACAACACAAGAAACCTCTTCTTTCCTGAAAACTGACAGAATAGCATTCTTGGCCCCAGATTTCTAAGCTTTCTCACAGATTTCGTCTCATACAAATATGAAGAGATAAAAGTCTGCATTCTCTTCGAGAGAGAATATTTTGAAACAAAAAACAAGGAGGAAAAAAAAAGCCAAGAGGTCGGCATTCAATTTGACTTGCGGATAAAATTTCACGTGAAAATTTTAAAAGAAATTAAGAAAAATATCGTTTGAATTTTGCAGGTATGTTAGTTGCTCAAGAAGGATGTTGGGTTTGAGTTATGGTCCGCAGCATGCATATGCTGAATCCTCTGAAAGAATGGAATCATAGAATCTTTTGTTCTCTGACTGCTACCTTGCCTCAGCTGATTCGACTGTGATGGATTACTGTATCTTTTTTCGTTCTCTTAAAAAAAAATTATGACGGATTACTGCATTTTTTTTAAAAAAAATTATCTTGCCCTTGGCTACAGGAATCAAGCAATTGGAGGCCTGATCAAAATAACATGGGGAAAGGTATGACTATTAACGGGGGCTGCTTTCCAGTCAAACTACACGTACGCGTCAAGTGCAGTTAACAAGGGCAGCCTTTCTATACGTTCGAAGGGTCCAAAGGAAAACTTCTTGAAACTGTGAAACCTGACGTGCGATCTATCTCTGAAACACAAAACTGTGGGCCCCATCTCGGGCTAATTTTCATGTGGGAACCGTCATTAAATTTGGATTGAGCTACACATATTATAAGAGGGCGAGTTACATATTAACACGTGGATAAAATGTAAGAAGGTCCAATGTTTATAGTTTTGTAACTTTGAAATCCGATATCTTTGTTGATATGTCTTTAATGAATAGAAAGAAATCAAGTCATCTTTGTAGACTTTTTCTCAAAATCAATTAACCACCCTATGAAATTTCTAGTCACCCTAAAAGTTATCAATAGCCACACTATGAAATCTCTAGCCCTCTAAAAGTCATCAATACCCCACCCTATGAAGATCGTAGCCACCCTATGAAGATCTTAGTTACCCTAATAAAATCAATTGGGCCACACTATGATTTTAATGTATATGTAGGGTGAAATGATTAAGGGGTTTAGAAGTTTTGCCTATAATAGGCATCACATTGCATGAGATTTTAAAGAAAATGAAGTGAGAAGAAAGAGTTATTAAATATTGTATTATCCTCTCCTTTTCTTTCCATTTATCTTTCTTTCATTAAGCTCTAGTGAGTTGGCTTTCATTGGGCTGGGTGAGTGAGATTAGAGTTGTAATCACTTATCTTCTCCCTTTTTGATTAGTGGATTCATCTTGCTGTCTTCTCCTGTGGATGTAGGTCACATTGACCGAACTACATTAATACCGGTGTGCTGTCCTTTTTGTTTCTATTAGCTTATATTACTATCTGTTTAATCTCTCTTTATACTTGTCATCTCTTACATTAGAAGCTCACTATTACAATAAACTGATATCAGAGCTAGTGTTATTTTCTTGTGGGTTTCGAGATGGCTTCGGCAAAGTACAAAGTAGTATACAGGAGAAATAGTTTCAGTTTGTGAAGAGTCAAAATACGGGCTCTCTTGGTGCAACAAGGCTTGTTGAAAGTCTTGTTCAGTAAAGACAAGTTGTTGGAATCCATGTCCGATGACGAAAAGGAGAACTCGAGATGAAGGCTCATAGTGCCATACAACTTTGTCTAGACGATGAAGTTTTGCGGGAGGTTACCGATGAAGATACCGCCGCCGGTTTGTGGCTCAAATTAGAGAGCTTGTATATGACAAAGTCCCTGACCAACAAGCTCTACTTGAAGCAGTGCCTCTTCACCCTTCGCATGAAGGAAGGTACGCCAGTTAAAAAACCACTTAAATGAGTTCAATAAAATTCTTATGGATTTAAAAAATATTGAGCTAGAATAGATGAAGAAGATCAAGCTCTCATCTTATTATGTTCATTACCTCCTTCCTTTGAAAATTTTGTTAATAGTATGCTCTATGGTAGAGATACACTTTCTTTAGGGGATATCAAATCAGCCTTACATTTTAAGGAATTAAGACAAAAAGTGTCAGTTATTGCCTTTTTCCTTCCCGTTCACATTTCAACTTTAGCTGTAAAGCCATCTATCAATTTCAAAATTAAAGTAAATAATAACAACAAATCACAGTTAGTATTTATTATTATAACAGTAATAGCAGTAAAAAGAAAGAGATAATAGGGTACTCAAAAATTACTCTTTCTGTATTATCCAAATAAATAACGGGGGTTTTGCATAAATAGCCCTAAAGTTAACTTTCTCTTATTTGTGTCTCAAAAAACTATCGTGCGTGTATGCCCTTTTATCAATATGCAAAAAGTACCCTTAACATATACTCTTGTATTGATTATCAAAAAAAACATATACGCTTGTAAATCATAAATATGATTAAAAATGTTACTTTTTTTTATAAACCAGATGAAAAAATTAAATTGCAAATAATTTTTATGCATCTTGTTTCTTTTTTAAAAGTTAATATTTGTAGTAGAAAATGTGTAGTAGAAAATATAGAAAAGATGTGAATGCATTTTTTGTCTTTTTTTCTTCTTGTTTCATAAGACTTTCCTTGACAGAATAAATGTATATCCATTGGAAAGAAGAAAGAAGAGTAAAGAGTGAAGATAGAAAGTGGTGGATGAGAAAATGGTAGTAGGACTTTAGTGTAGGACCCCCCCCCCCCCCCCCCCCCCCCCCCCCCACCCCCCACAACCCACTCTCGTTCTCCTATCAGTTAGCCAAGTCTCACTGGTGAAAATGATGGTTATCGACCAGGTAGTAGAATATGGTGTGAACTGAGGAAATGTTTTGAGTTATATAAAGTGAGACTTGTGGAGAAAAAAAGAAAAATTTGAGAGGAAGAAGAATGCAATAGAATAGTCATAGACTTGTAGTCAAAGGGAAAGAAACATTGAAGGTAATGAATTGTAAAGTTAAAGAATTTTTGTGTTCTCGGTTTGAAAAAAAATTCAATGAAATTATAGGAGATTTATCAAGAATTGCAAACCCACTAACTAACAAAAAGTATATACATCACTTTGACTATCATAGATGGGATATTTGAATTGCACTAATCTCCCATGACATGAGGAAAGCCCGTAACACATGAGCTAAACTCGTTCGTTCTCTTCTTCTTCTTTTCCCCTCTTCTTCCTTTTTAGCCAGCCGCCGCTATGTTTTTTTTTTTTTGTTTGTTTGTCTTTAATCTCCTTTCTTTTTCAAGTTTGAAATAATATGATCCAGCTAGTATCTATTCTGATCCAGGTCATCCTAGATACTGCAATCTGTAAACGTTGGAAACATTCCTTTCACATTTCAATTTTTGAGCTGTCCATGTCCGATATATGTGTGTGTCAAAAACACACACATATATCGGACATGGATTGCTAAAAAATTGAAATGTGAAAGGAATGTCACCAATGGTTACATATTGCAATATCTAAGGTGGGCAGGACCAGGATATATACTAGCTGGATCATCTTATTCCAAACTTGAAAAGAAAGGACATTAAAGACAAACAAACAAAAATAGGCAGCTGGCTGAAGAAGAAGATAAAGAGAGAGAGAGAGAGAGAGAGAGAGAGAGAGAGAGAGAGAATGAACGAGCTTTAGCTCATGTGCTACGAGCTTTCCTTATGTCATTGGAGATTAGTGCAATTCAAATCTCACATCTATGATAGTCATTTTGATCGAACGAATGTGTCTACTCTTAAAGGCTTCCTCTAAATTCCTATATAAAGGGTAGAATTTCACTCCAAATGAATAATTAAAAAATTCAGAATAATAACAATCACAAGATTAAATGAGTTCAAGGAAATTTTATTGAAATCCTTTCTGAATTCTGTCTGAATTCTGGTTTTTTTGTCCGTATTCTTTTTTCTACTTCCGTTTTTTAAACAAGTGAAAAGTACGGGTCAACTTTGATTCATGTGTACGTGATTTTACAAAGTGTTATGCAGAACACGTGAACGAGTGTTGTATCTTGAGAGACCAGAGTTCATTATCATGTAAGCGCCGTAGCGAGGGACATAATTGTCTTAAGGAGATTCATTGTATGCGTACCTCACTCCATATTAATTTGTTATTCTGTTCGTTTATACTAATGTTCAGTGTTGCAGGAATTATTGAATTTCAATATATTCTCTGTCTATTTGAACTAACATTGTTATTGCAGTGATTATGCTAAATAAAGTATTCATGTTAGAATATTTATTTTTAATAAATATTATTACTATGTTGAATTATTTATCTTGCTAATTTATTACTAATGCAAGACTAACTAAATACCAGTCCAATAGGTGTCTAAAGAAGAAATTTAAAAGGTGGACCTATAATTAAGAAACGTTCAATTGAACGAATAATCTCTCACCTAATTTTCACCGACCTTGTCGATTAGACTAGTTGATCTTGATTTTGAATTAGATTGTCGAAAATAACACTTGTTCTCCATGCTTATAATAACCGGTTATTACAACGTGAGAGCTCTGAAATCACATATAAGAATCACACTATAAACTATATCTTATAATTAAACTCTCGTATTCATACAAGAAAAGGAAACACTTATAAATTTCATATATAAATATTGCAGCCACTAGAAATACATATTTGATACATACTTTACATATGGAAGTAAAAATAGAAACAAGAACAGTCCTCAAAATACAGCTAAGAAGAATATATACGGCGCAAAACGCAAGTCGTAAAACTTCTTTTCCATTTTCCGTTGTTTGTTTCGCTGAAAAATAAGTTGCAAAATGCAACTCTTCTTTTCCCACTTTCAGTTGCTACAGTTAAATTTGTGGTCATGTAAATCTCACTTTTACACTCATATTTTCCCACTTGCAGTTACTACAGTTAATTTTGTGGTCATGTAACTCTCACTTGTAGTACACTTACAGTTCAAAACAGTTACTTGATAATCAATATATAATTTAATATTATTAAATATTTAATATTTTAAATAGTATTCAATTTCTTATTTAATTATTTAATTATTTTATATTTTTAATCTTTAATTTTTATTATTGTTTTTAATATAGTTTTAATATTTAATATTTTACTATTTTAATTTAACATTTTTATTTAATACTTTATTATTTTGTTAATACTTATTCCATTTTTATTATTTTATTTAGAGTTAATATTTTATTAATATAACAATATTATACTTTAATATAAAATTACTATATATTTAATTATTTATTTTTTAATATAAAAAATTACTTTATAATATCATAATATATCTTATTATTATATTAATATTTTATTATGTTAATATTGTAATAATAATTCAGTATAATAATACTATAATGATAATTTATTATTAAATTATAATTATATTTTACTTTGTTAATTTTTATATTTCTATAATATTATAATAATATTATAATCAAATTTATATTATAATAATTTTCAAGCATTTTTAATATTATAATATTATAACTATATTTTATTATTTTTGTAAGATTTTTAATATTTTATTTTATTAGTATTCTTAAATTTTATTAATGTTCTTTAGATTTTCTTAAAATTTTATATTATTTATTTAGTTAATATTTTAGTAATATTTTACTATTTATACTAATATTTTATTAATATTATTGTTATAAATAAAATATTATGATTATTAATTTTTTTATCTCAAATTTATTAATACAATTTAATTTGTAATAGTAGATTTAATTTAATAGTATTTATAATATTTAAATCACTGCTATAGTCAATTTTGTGGTCAACTTTTCCACTTACACTTTTACATTACCAACCAAACACCATAAAACACAATATACTTTACCATTTACACTTTCACTTTATCAACCAAACACCATAAAACACAATATACTTTTCCATTTACACTTCACTTTATCAACCAAACATCATAAAACACAATATATTTTCTCTGCTACAGTTCACTTTTTCCATTCTCATTTTACGACTTACGACTTGCGACGTTTTGCAACGAAACAAACAGGTCCATAGTCTTCAAAATCTTTCATCAATATCTTGGTGCATGATCTACCTCATCTTTCGCAAAGACTTGCTTACTTTCATCATTATCCATCAAATGATTAAAAAGTTAATATTTCTTTCTAATGATTAAAAGGTTAATATTTCTTTCTTTTTCAAAAAAAAATTAACACACTCACCTAGCTCTGCAAATCTTCGATTTGAACACCGTAGGCAGCTCTCTTAAAAACGTCAACGCATCATAATGATGACGCGATGCATGCGTCGCACATCCAAATGTGAACGTATCCCGAGTTTTTTGAGGAAAAAAAAGTACCTTAATTTTTAATCCTAAGAAAAGTTTCTAACATGTAACAAGCGGTTTTCATTTCTTTTGACAAGCCTTTATGGTAAGCATACAAACAAAGCTGGGCAATCGAGTAGCTTTTGGCCGCTCTATGTAGAAGGCAAAACCAAAGTGTTACAAAGGGTCTGTTGGTTGTCGTAACTGGCCGTAATTCGTAGTTGTAATTGGTAAAGTCTTTTACAATTGTAAATGAGTTAAATTTTACGGTGTTTGGTTTGTAATATAAAATTGTAAAGTGGGAAAGTGTATTATACTTTACGGTGTTTGGTTATCGTAATGTATAAGTCGTAAGTGAAAAAATTGACCACAAAATTAACTATTTGGTGATTTTAAAAGTTTTAATACTGCAAATAAATATTAAAAAAATTAAATATTAAAAATTTTAATATTAATATAAAAAAATATTACAAATTTGTATGACCACAAAATTAACTGTAACTGGGTTGTAAGTGAGTGGTAACTGGGTTACAAGTGAGTGTTAGTTGAGTTACGTAAGTTTTTACGAATTACGGTCCAACAAACGTCGTAGTTGTAACTGGGGTAGTAAGTCATTTACGAATTACGGAGTTTTACGCGAAACAAACGGCCCAAAAAGGAAAGAAAAAGGCATTTGTTTGTCAGTCTTTTTTAGTTATGATACTTGAGTGTGAGGAATAACAAATTCTTAGTTTCTGTGTCATTAAAAAGCTAAAAGGAAAGATGTTTTTAAGGTTGTGCTTTTTGACAACAGATATATGAAACTAAGTTTGGATATATTGGTTGTTTGGATAGAAATAGAATTAGTAAGATTTAGAATTAAAATAAATTAACACACCAAACGTTTACGTTTAAATTATACACTAAAACAAGCTATCGTTTCATGCATGTTTGGCAAAAATAAAGTTTTGACAAAGAATATATACAATTATTACAGTAATTACCCCCATTTATTTCCCTTTGCCAAACTAACACTATCAAGGTGGCCTTTTTAGATTTTTCTTGGATTAATTCAAGGAGGAATCTCAAGGAAGAATCATTCAGGCAGAAAAAAAGGCCTTTTATATGGGGGCAGCTTTTTATCTACCTCTGTTCTTTCATTCCGCTTGTGTGATGTCTTTGGAGAACTCAGTTTAAATTTTTTTTTTCTTCTTCAATTTCTCGGGCCTCTCTTATTCTTTGCTTCTCTCAAGGTGCTTGTTGTGCTTTTCATCCTGCATGCATTGCATTGTGGCATTAAAAGCGTGAAGGGATTGTTTCAGGCTATGATTACAGTATATATAGATTGCTGAGACAGTAAAGGAGCTGTTAGAGAGTATGCATGCCACGAGGTATTATGTAACAGGATTGTATTTGTTTTCTAAATATAAATTTTAATGGCTTATTTTATCAAAAATATCATAAACTATCACTGCTTTTTCAGAAAAAAATCCTAAACTATCAAATTCTTAAATAATAACACAAATTATATTATTCCCACTTTAGTCTCTAACAGCTTTAACGGCGGTAATTAAAAGACATAAATGTCCTTACATTTTAATTAAAAAACCTAGATCACACGCCCTCCTCTCCTTCTTCCTCCTCTCTTCTTCTGCCTATCACATGACAATCTCTGGCTTGAGGGTGCTAGACTTGATCTCTTGTGGGGAGGAATGACACCTCCATTGCTATAAATCTCATCGCAGACGTGCACATCCTCCCGAGAATGGTTATGTTCTCGACCCAAGCCCACTGGCCAACTGTGGAATGTCACCCGATGCTGCTGCTGGAGATGCAGGCATGCTTCTTGATGCAGACACCCCGCATCACACTGCACGTGGACAGCCTCACTCCTGACTCAACCACACACCCGGTCCAATCGCCACATCGGGCCCAATCAGGCTTCCTTTCCCGATCACAGCAGTCTCATGTACCAAAACATTCCCCACAATGTCGGGACCAGCAGCTAGTTTGGAAGATGATTTCTTCCTTAGGGAGTTGAGGTAGAGCCTAAAGCCGGTGATGTAGTCTAGGAAGAGAGGAGAAAAAGAGGAGATAAAAGACATGGAAGAGTTTTTTAACTCATTGGAAGATAGCGCAGAGATCGGACTCCAGAAGAAGCGAGAACGCAGCTTGCAACAGGCCAGGATACAGGGACCGGTCGACCGAGGACAGGGCGACCGGCCGGTCGACTAACAGGCATGATTGCTTCTCCTGAACAGATTCGGATTTCGTTTCTGATTTGGAGACGAATCCAATTGAGATTTCCTAAATCCCTGAGACTCACTGGCTATAAATAAGGGTTAGATCCCTCATGAATTGTATCCATCTGGAAATCCCTCTTGGAAATTCCTTGAAAGTAAGGAACAAGTTGTAATTGATTGTTGAATTAATAAAATCTCTCTCCCTTACCTGAGGACGTAGGCAAATTGTCGAACCTCGTTAAATATTGTGTTGGCTTGCTTTCTCTCTTATTTCTATGTTCTTATTGAAAGTACCCTTAAAGAGGGTGAATAGGTGTACTGCTAATATAATACAAATAATGCAGAATTAAAAACTTAATAGCAAACACACAACGTGTAATTAAGAGTGAGTCCAAATTCACCGTGAAGAGTTCTGAAACTACTCCTCAAGATTCCTCTAAATTAAAAATTAGGGTGCTTTTAAAAGCTCTCTGGTTGAACACAAATGTGAGCGCACAAATATATCTAGCATGTATATGAATATGAACAATATATAACAATGCAAGATATAAAGGGATATGAGAGTTAAGAGATAGAAGATCAAATGCAAACACCAGGATATTTCGAGGGTTGAGCCACTACTCTACGTCCTCGCCTTCACACAGAAGGATTTCAACTATCCACTATAGGATCTTCCACACAGAGGCCTCCACTGAGAAATTACAACAATACAAACTTGGAGTATACAACTCCACTCTTTCTCCCCTCTACACAAGAGGAAGGCACAAAGCCTAGCACAAAGTAAAGAAGGGAAATACAACTTAGTGATCTAATGATAACAAACACTCTTGGTAATCTTAAAGGATCACAAACAATTTTTCGCACAAAACAAGATCCTAAAGATAGATTGAGCTTCGAATAACTCAAGTGTGAGAGATTAAAGTGTTTGAAAAATAAACTACAAAGAAAACTCTTGGGAAAAACTTCAAGATAGATAAAGAAAATGAAGAACAAACTAGATTCCAAAGACTTGTTTTCTTTTAATTTTTCAAAACTTTGAAAACAAATAAGGATAAGAATTTTTGGCTCAAAATGTAACGGTCCCAGAATAATAAATCCTCAATTACATCATAACATCCACTTACACCGACCCATTATTAAAATATTTCCAATTCTTAAAATTTCAGCAGCACCTCCTTTATAATTACTGGTCGGATATGATATCCAATACAATTATAATAATTTCGGCTAACATCAGCCTACTTATTCTCAATCCAATCATATAACTGAATTCAAAATCATCTAGACCATCATGAAGATATTTCGGCTTGACATCGCCTACTTATGGAGTAACATAACAACATAAGCTTTAGAGTTTCCTATCGGCATCCATAGAATTTCAGAAATGATAAATTTCGACTCTCCTAATCATCATATTGATAATACACTTCTGTTATCACAACCCAAAAGATATCTCACATATCAACTAAAATGAAACTACTACAACGGTTCTCAATATATATCTATGTATACAAGATTAATCATCTATCCCATGTATCCACAAGTATCATCAACAAGCACAAATGTTCCAGAGTACAAAGATTGGATTGAGTCAGAACGAACCCTGCGCAGCATAACCCTGACCTCTGCTTCAAGCAACCTGCAATTTACCAGTCTGTGGGAGGGTAGCTCGACAGCTCAATGAGTAAGGTAGGGATAAATCAAGAAATGATAATGTCTCAATGAGAGTATGAATATTCACGCAATAAGAGAAATCTGAACAGTAAGAAGACAAAGAATCAGAGGCATCCCATAGTTTAATAATCAAGACCCCAGTCTCTAAAATTTCTGAGAACGATTAGACTCTTATGATCGTACTCCCCAATTCTTTCTTGAATTTCATCTTTCCGTGTGATAAGGTGTATGAGTTACATAAACAAACTTTCTCGTCTTATGTGTACATAGTGTGTACTACTTACGTGCCTTGTATTCCATGCTATAATACACCAACCATCATAGTTATGTCATAAACCTAGTTTATGCATTCAGATAACACTTACATCACAAGTCATACTTATATAACATATAATCATATCATACTTCAAGAAATGCATGGATTTAACTTGTACACTTTCACACAGTTTACATTATTTCATTTCAATCAGTTAAATCTGTATTCTGATGTTTTCACTATTATATATGATAACACCTCCAACATATCCCTAGTATCACACACACACACATAGGTATCACACATAGCCATTCATTCTCAATCATTTGTAAGAATGCAATTATATGTATATCATAGCACCGTCTTCGTACTCCGCCCGTGCAATACGGGTCCCTTCCTCCCAATATGATATATAGCACCGTCTTCGCACTCCGCCCATGCCATACGGGTCCCTTCCTCCAAATATATGTATATATAGCACCGTCTTCGCACTCCGCCCGTGCCATACGGGTCCCTTCCTCCAAATATATGTATATATAGCACCGTCTTCGCACTCCGCCCGTGCAATACGGGTCCCTTCCTCCGCAACATAAAGTGTACATATATAATAGCACAATATCAGCGCATCCCATATCATAAGATTCATACGTCATGCACATCATTTCCTATATAAAGCAATCATACTTTCAATTAATGTTTATCTGTTAGATTGTATTCTTATAGGAATATTCACACAAGTTGCTTAATCAGAACATGCCACCCATGTGTATTATGTACATAAATCAAGTGATATACACCCATCATATTCATATCAATCATAATGCACATGTCAATGCCTTTGTACACCATATCCCAAAATTCTATATTAAATGCAACACTTATTACACAAGATTGTGTTCAGTTCTAAGCCTGCCTTACTATCCCTTTCATGGTGAACATGAATTAATTATTGGTTCAGTGTCTACTACTCGCAAGACTGCCCACATTTAGTGTAAGTACTAATTTACCGCAATAAACCCTCTTTCGACCATAAGATGGTGAAGCTATCCCTTTTTCCTGGTAACCTTGTATATGTGTGTAGATATATAATATGGGTACTTTCTATGTGATGCCCTAAATAGATTTGAATAGAAGAACGACCATGTTCGCATGGTCTTACATATACATAACGATCAGGTAGGACATAGGTATATATGTCGAATACTCATATTTCCCACTTTCAAATCTTCTTTTACGGATTTCTAAACATCCATTATTACGCCCACTTAATTTGGTCATCATCTCAGATAATCGGTTCATCCCCTTTTACTAGAATAATTTGAAACGCCATAATTACTGTTTAACCCATGGCGTATTTCAAGATATTATACTCAAAAGAAAGGGGACTTAATAAGAATTGAGAAGATATAATACATATGATTGAAAGTAATCATTTCAAGTATGTCTTAAGTTTGGTTACCTTATGGGGCATACACTATCTGTATGTAAAGGTATTACTAGCTCGAAGATCCTGGCTAGACGGATGGGTAAGTTGAGACTATTTGGAGAGGCGAATGCCTCACACATGCTAGTAAATTGGAATACAACTTTCTGGATTTAACGTACTAGTTAATAAGGCCCAACAATCCGTTATACTTAAATTTCTTTGACACGATGTAAATAATGTGGTCGCAATCAAGGTTATATGTATCTATAACAACTATTCTCCCTTATTCATGGATTGAGTTGAGACTATTTGGATTCCCGCCAGTACTGATCCTGATACTGCCAATCCTATCACTCTGATTTTCCAATCCTTGATATTACAATAAGAAAATCTTTCCTTTCAATTAGCATTCATTTTCACTCATCCATTAGTCTACTGTCAAAATAATTTAGTGCTGGCCGTTAACTTGTCCATTTATCAGTTAATTAAAAATTAATCGGACTAGCATCTTCACCGGTAACTTTGGCAGTTCAGAAATTTCCACTGACTATGTGCCAATAAATACTCTATTCATAGTCCAGTTCACTAGGCCACATAAGGGATTATGTGTTAGGGTGAAATATGTGTTTTGGAGTCCATAACACAATAATTCCCTAATTCTAGTAAAGTTAAAGAAATCTGAGTCTGAGGATAATTGCCAACATACTGAGTGTACACGCCACACCGTTTATGAGATATTATTATAAGGGGGTCAATACTTTAATAAACAGGTATGATATACCCGTGTCATAACATGCGCTACTGAAAGAAATGTATTTAGTTCTATACTCAGCACAACGTGCCTACATATAAATTCAATGATTGTCCCATAGATCCCACCTAAATATGTTTCATCGGATCTGACCTCCCTAACAATCGAAGATGATTTTATCGTAACTCTTATTTTTGATATAAGCATGAGACACAGAGACTTTCATTAAAATCTAGACTTACTGATCTTTCTAACGATATATACATGACCAGCTTAATTCGCACGAACAGTCCTAATAAACAGAAAATCTATTAGACATCCAAAAATTCTGCAACTTGGTACTTTCGACTAGTTGTCATATTTCAGTGATAATTCCCAGCACAGACCTTTGATTAGGACACCGTAAGTGCCGTTGGAAAGTAGACTCGATTTTCTTTCCAACGGTATATCACATGATCTATTTCCTTTTAAGTATCCTTACGAAAGAAACCCCAAGTTTCAGGTTTCTGATCTGGACAGACTTTAACAGCTTCGTATTACTATTTCAAAGGTGCTTTGAACTAAACAAATTCTCAACTTTTCCTTTTATTTCCTCATCTAAATTAGATCATGAGTAAGTCATGAACTTAAGTATTTAGACTTTTTATCACGAGAAATTTTTATAAGAACATTCATAGTTCGATCATTACATATTTATCACAAACCCCTCTTTAAGTTACCTCCAACTTCATAGTTTAACTCATATCATAAAAATTTTCTTTTTTTTTTATCTCACTAACACCATCAAGATCAAATTTTGATTTGATTTCATAGTTTTTATGTAAGAATGGCAAGAGGCCCAACCATCACAAGTGTAAGAAGCTTCAAGATTCTCCATCTACACTAATGGTTAGGAGAGATTTATACTTGATCTCACCCATCTACAACGATCCCGAATTTATTATACTAATTTGACTCTTAGGATTAATCTTGTCTTCTAATAATACTTTGATCGTTACTTGAACTTTTAATATAATGACACTCAAAATTTCGGCTTAATCTTGCCTACTTAAAGAAACAATACCAACCCTAGATTTCACAAGACATAATCATATACGTAACACAAGAGAGTATGCTTCTTGATAAAAATCGAACTAACTCGAAACCATAACCCTTCTTTGAACACTATGCTTTCACATAGGGTTATTAGTTTGTTGCCAAAAGTCTAGGTTGCATATTATTACAAGAGGGTTACATAATCACAAGAGAAGTTCTATTATAAGAATTTGCAACACCTAGCAAGTTCATCATGCATTAGTCCAATGATTCTTTTAAGAATTTGATCCAATTTAAGAAAGAATAATATTGTTCAAACAATTGGTCTCACATGTCTCTCAATGAAAGCTTCATCACCATCAAAGTAAAATGTGAGATTGAGATTTTTAGGTTTGAGATTTACACCAAATCTGAAAATTTATGAACCCCATCACTACATGACATACCCTATCATGCAACCTCCTTACCCATCAATTATATACAATTGGATTAACTCAATAAATCTCAAGATCAAATTTAGACCACTACATACTTTACAAGTCATGAAATTTCAAGGAATAATTGCATGAATAGCTCAAGGAAAAATTTCCATTTAATTTCAATAGATCAAGATCTAGGGATTTCAAAAGATAGATGGAATTTGAGAAATGAGAGAAAGGGGGAAACCCACTAACCAACATCCGAACCTGACCCTCCGCCTAGCCGGCCGCCATCTGGCCGGCCGCCGGTGTCGCCGCGGCTCTGGCCGC
>JAVJIF010019894.1:0-90210 GCA_038442645.1 Agave tequilana | reverse complement strand
TGTTGGCCCAAGAGGTTACACTCTCCAATTGTTTTGTGTTTTGATGATGACAAACCAAATATGAGCTATTGGTACTAACAAGTTTGTTAAGATAAGTTTCAGGTTTGTACCATGTTTAGAGACCATTCGCTTAGCTATTGCAAGAACTTCTAAAGTTCCACAAAGCAAGGAAGGCAATTTGCTCATCAAGGAAGGATCATAGAAGAGAAGGCACTAGCAAGGCATTGGATGGCTCAAAGACGTGAAGATTCCTCAGAGGTCCTTAGGTTTTGTATTTTTAGTTTTATAGCTTGTTAAAGAATAGAGATTAGGTTTGAAGCTCAATCACACACGTTTTTGCGCATATACTATTTCTTAGTTTATTTCCTATAAAATATACAAAAATATTTTAGTACAAAATCTTTCTTCTACAAATTTCTTTTATGTTACATACTGAATTCCTGTTTAAAATAGTTTTGTTAAAAATATTTTCTTCTCAAAATTCTGTCTTTATTTCGTTTTCTGACCTGATCCGGTCGACCGGCAGTCTACCGACAGTCGACCGAGTCTGTGTCAGGCTGGTCCGGTCGACCGGACCAGTCGACCGAGGTCCTGCAGAATGCACGTATCCGTGTGCATGTCTGTCGGTCGACCGGGCAGTCGACCGATATTTATTTTTGAGTCACAGTTTGTATCAGTCGACCGGGTCGGTCGACCGATAACCTGTAACGGTCGGAATTTTGTACTACCGGTCGACCGGCCCGGTCGACCGATGTAGCCGTTTGAACAGTAACGGGCAGATTTTTAAGAGCTGTTTATTTTTGTCTTTGTGGTTTAAAATACGTTTAAGGATATATTTTGATCTAATTACCTCCTAAACATCAGTAAATATGTTTTATCCCTAAACCCTAGCCCTCTCCTATAAATAGGGTGTTTGGGGAGAGATTTTTACAACAATTATTGCTAGAAAATTCAAAAGTTTAAGGCTTTCAAAAGAGACTTGTTTCTTGGTTTTTGTGCTGAATTTCTCACTGATTTTCTGAAGGGTTTTTCAAATACTCTCTGATTTAATTCTCTTTTCTCCTTACACACAAGAGCTTCATTCCTACTCAATATTCTCTAAGGACCTTTGTAAGGGAAGAGATATTTGAAAGAGAGAGTTTGTGGTCTTTTGACTACCAAGATAATTACTTATTCTTGAGATTGTAGGAGTTGGGTACTCCATTGTATTTGAGATCTTTGTGATAGTGGAAGTGGTCGGAATCCTTCTGGGGAAGGCGGGGAGTAGAGCTGGGTGCTCGAACCTCGATAACATATCCTTGTGTTTGCGATTGGTTTACATTCTTGCAATTATTACTCTACTTTGCTTGCACTTATTACTTGCTCATCATACTTACTTGCTTGCATTCATCTTGTGATTCTTGATTGTGATTGTTATAGCTTTAAATTTTTAAATTGCCCTTTGATTAGCATTATCACCTATTCACCCCCCCTCTAGGTGATTTTCAATTGTATCAGAGCTTGGACTCTAGGTTTGGCTTAACATCCATAGAGAGATCCTTAAAATATTGCTAATCAACATTTTCATTCATCCATTCATACACTAGTAAACATGGCCGATAACATCAAAACCCCTCCTAAATTTGATGGACTTAATTTCCCAATTTGGAAGGTTAGGATGACTATATTTTTGCAATCTCTGGGTAGCTTAGTGGCCAAGTCCTTGACTAAACCCTATGTAGCACCCGATTGTGATGAGAGCACTTGGACCGACTTCAACTTTAGAGAATATGAGGCTAACTCCAAAGCCCAAAACTCCCTATTAACCGCCTTGAATGAGGATGACCTTACACGGGTAATTCATTGCCAATCCGCCTATGAGATTTGGCAACACTTATTGGTCACACATGAAGGGACTTCACAAGTCAAGAGAGCTAAGATAGATCTCTTGAGGTCTCAATATGAATCATTTAAAATGCTTGATGATGAATCCATTGATTGTATGATTACTCGTTTCACTAAAATTACAAATGGTCTTTCTTCATTAGGTGACGTCATCTCCAACGATCAAAAGGTGCGCAAAGTGATACGGGCTCTTCCTTCTTCATGGGAGATCAAGGCCACCACCTTAAAGGAGTTGAACGACAAGGACGAGATGGACATCATTAGTCTCATTGAGAACCTAAAGACCATGAGATGGAGAAGAAGGCAAGAGAAGAAGCCACTACTTCAAAGAAGAAATCCATAGCCTTCAAGACTTCATCCACCAATGATGACGATGATGAAGACGAAGAAGAAGATGAGGAGCTAACTCTACTTGTGCGGAATGTCAAAAGGTTGTACCGAAAGAACAAGTTCAACTTCGAAGAAGATTCGAAGGCAAAGAGGAGCGGAAGATCATTTGCTATAATTGCCGCAAACCCGGACATATCATGGCGGATTGTCCGGAGTTCAAGAAGAAAATGACTTCCTCCTTCAAGCCAAAGAAACCGGAGGAGAAGAAAGCCTACAAAGCAACATGGGATTCGGAAAGCGAGTCCGAAGAGGAGGTGGATCAAGCTAATATGTGTTTCATGGCAAACACACCTAAGGTAACCCCTCAATCCTTGATGAAGAAGATGATGAACTAAGTAAGGAAGTTCTAGTTCATGCCTTTGTAGAACTTTCTGAAACTTATGATAATAAGAAACTTGAATGCTTAAAATTACAAAAAGAAGTTGCTTTTCTTAAGAATCAACTTGCCATTGTTTCTAAAGAAAAAGATGATGTTTCTTCTAATTTCATTTCCATGCAAAAGAATTTTGTGCCTACAAGAGTACTTGTAAGGCAAAATCTCCTATTATTGATGAAAAAGAAATTTCTTCTTTTAAATCCAAAATGAATGATTTCGAAAAAGTTTTAAATGATTGTGCTTTCAATACTAAGAAACTTGAGAACATGTTTTCTAAAAAGCACACTTCACATGCTAACACTTCACAAGCTAAAAATTCTCATGCTAACACCTCTCATGCTCATGCTCACAATGCTCATGCTCACAAATCACACACTCACTATGCTTTAAATATGGTAGAGTGTATAGATGCACATATTGTGGTAAAATGGACATTTAGCTAAGTTTTGTTATGATCAACTAAATAGAACAAATAATCTGTTTGGGTTCATGACACTAACCCTAGAGGACCCAAGAAAATGTGGGTACCAAAATCAAGTCTTAAATTGTTTGATGTAGGTACACACCAAAGCTCCAAGACGTAGGGAGCGGTGGTACCTTGATAGTGGTTGTTCAAGACACATGACATGGGACATCAACAACTTCACAACCCTATCAAGGTACATGGAAGGTGGCACCGTCACCTTCGGGATGACTCCAAAAGAACTATCATCGGTATAGGTAACATTCAAATTGGTGCATCTCCTATTATTGAGAATGTTATTTTAGTAGATGGTTTAAAAACATAATTTGCTTAGCATTAGCCAACTTTGTGATTGTGGACTTAAAGTTGTTTTTGATGATTCCTCATGCAAGATTTTTGATGTTAAATCCGATGTTTGTATTCTACTGGTTTTCGTGATAATAATGTTTATATCATTGAGATGCTTAATTTAGATTGTTCTACTAAATGCTTGAATGCTTTTGATGAAAATTCTTGGCTTTGGCATAGAAGATTAGGACATGCATCTTTTGACCATATTTCTAGGATTAATTCAAAGGAATTGGTGAAGGGTATACCTTGCTTGAATTTTGAGAAAGACCGCATTTGTGGTGCGTGCCAACTTGGGAAACAAACCAAGTCTTCCTTTAAAACCAATCAAGGATATCATGTCAACTAGGCCTTTAGAATTAATTCATATGGATCTTTTTGGACCAACTAAAACTAAGAGTTTAAATGGAAGTAGATTTGCATTTGTTTTGGTTGATGATTTCTCCCGTTTTACTTGGGTTTTCTTTTTACAAAATAAAGATCAAACTTTTTCTCATTTTAAAATTTTTCGAAAAAGAGTTGAAAAAGAAAGGGTTTCCGATTTGAGAATAAGGAGTGATAGAGGTGTGAGTTTGTTAACCAACTCTTCATGACTTATTGTGATGAAAAGGGAATTAAGCATGAAATGTCTTGTCCTAGAACTCCACAACAAAATGGAGTTGTAGAAAGGAAAATAGAACACTTCAGAGATGGCTAGGACAATGATAAGTGAATATGACCTCCCTCAATATTTATGGGCCGAGGCCGTAAACACCGCATGCTATATATCAAATCGTATTTATTTATGCAAAAATTCTTCAAAAACTTCTTTTGAAATGTATCATTCTAGAAAACCAAATGTTGCATATTTTAAAGTTTTTGGATGCAAGTGTTTTGTTTTGAATACTAAGGATAATTTGGGTAAATTTGATGCTAAGGCTTATGAGGCTATCTTTGTTGGATATTCCTCTACTAGCAAAGCATATAGAGTTTTCATTAGATCTTCTCTTACCATAGAAGAATCCATGCATGTTAAATTTGAAGAATCTAATGTGGTTGTTGAGAATGTTGTAGAGATTGAACCATTAGGTGAAGACATGGAGAGACTATCCTTGAAGGACTCACCCGCTCAAGAGAAAAAGCTAGATCCTATGGGTGAAGTTCAAGAGGATAAGGAGGAAAGCACTCACCGCTTCCTAAAGCTTGGAGATACGCTATAAATCATCCTAAGGAGCTCATCTTGGGTGATGCATCTAAAGGAGTCACAACGCGCTCCAAACTCCATGACATATGTGGTAACTTTGCTTTTATTTCTCATTTTGAACCCAAAGGCATTCTCGAAGCCGAGACGGACCCATATTGGTTGCTTGCCATACAAGAGGAACTCAATCAATTTGAGCGCAACTAAGTTTGGCACCTTGTTCCTAAGCCCCACGATAGACCAATAATTGGTACTAAGTGGATCTTTAGAAACAAGATGGATGAGTCCGGAAATGTCATTAGGAATAAAGCTAGGTTAGTGGCCCAAGGTTACACTCAAGTTGAGGGAATTGACTTTGAGGAGACCTTTGCACCCGTAGCACGGCTTGAAGCCATACGGATGACACTAGCTTTTGCATGTTTTAAAAATTTTAAACTTTTCAAATGGATGTAAAAGTGCATTTTTAAATAGTTTTATTAATGAGAAGTTTATGTTTCTCAACCTCCCAGTTTTATTGATCATGTTCATCCCGATTTTGTTTTTAAACTTGATAAAGCTTTGTATGGATTGAAACAAGCTCCAAGAGCTTGGTATGAAAGGCTTTCTAGTTTTCTCATTTCAAATGATTTTATTAAAGCAAAGTAGACACAACTCTTTTTACTAAGCATGTTAATAATGATATTTTAATTGTGCAAATTTATGTTGATGATATAATTTTTGGATCTACTAATGAGCTTTTATGCAAGGATTTTGAGAAAGTAATGCAACTAGAATTTGAAATGTCTTCCATGGGTGAGCTCAATTTCTTCCTTGGACTCCAAATCAAGCAATTGCAAGACGGAACCTTCATTAACCAAGCCAAGTACGCAAAGAGCTAGTAAAGAAGTTTGGGCTTGAAGGATCAAAGGCTTGCAACACTCCAATGGCAACTACTACCAAGCTTGATAAGGACGAACAAGGTAAAAATATTGATATTAAATTATATAGAAGCATGATAGGAAGTCTTTTATATTTGACGGCAAGTAGGCCGGATATCATGTTTAGTGTGTGTCTTTGTGCTAGATTTCAATCGTGTCCTAAAGAGTCTCATCTTATTGCGGCAAAACGCATTATTCGTTATATTAAGGCACTATTGGAATGGGTCTTTGGTATCCGAAAACTATAGATTTTTCAATGACTAGTTATTCGGATGTCGACTATGCGGGTTGTAGAGTAGATAGAAAGAGTACTAGTGGGACATGTCAATTTCTTGGTAATTGTCTTGTTTCATGGTCCTCTAGGAAACAAAATTCCGTAGCTCTCTCAACCGCCGAGGCGGAGTATGTTGCCGCGGGGGCTTGTTGTGCACAAGTCCTTTGGATGAAACATACTCTCCTTGATTTTGATTTGCACTTTGATCATATAAAAATATTTTGTGATAATACTAGTACTATACACATGACCAAAAATGCAAATCAACATAGTAAGACCAAGCACATTGAGATTAGATATCACTTTCTTAGAGATCATTTTGAGAAAGGTGATATAGATATTGATTATGTTTCTACAGATTTACAACTAGCCGATATTTTCACTAAACCTCTTGATTTTGCTAGATTTTTCGTTTATTTGTGGAGAACTTAATGTTTGTATTATTGAATAAACATGTTTTCATAACCCTTTTTGATGTATGACAAAAAGGGGGAGAATAAGTTTACATGGACAAAAATAAGTTCATTTGGTCTTGGTTCCATATGAATTTATATGTTTTGTTTTTATGAATTTTTGTGTTTTAGTTGTTTTTGGTATTTTTGGTATCAAGAGCAATTTTGTGTTTTATATATTGTTTTTATATATTTGTTTTAATTGGTTTAAATAATTGATGCATCATTTCAATATTGGTATCTAGAGCATATTCTTGTGTTTTATGTATAGCATTTTTGAGGGGGAGTTTTCTCCTACCCTATATTTTTGTTAATAGCCTATTTGTTTTGTCATCATCAAAAAGGGGAGATTGTTGGCCCAAGAGGTTACACTCTCCAATTGTTTTGTGTTTTGATGATGACAAACCAAATATGAGCTATTTGGTACTAACAAGTTTGTTAAGATAAGTTTCAGGTTTGTACCATGTTTAGAGACCATTCGCTTAGCTATTGCAAGAACTTCTAAAGTTCCACAAAGCAAGGAAGGCAATTTGCTCATCAAGGAAGGATCATAGAAGAGAAGGCACTAGCAAGGCATTGGATGGCTCAAAGACGTGAAGATTCCTCAGAGGTCCTTAGGTTTTGTATTTTTTAGTTTTATAGCTTGTTAAAGAATAGAGATTAGGTTTGAAGCTCAATCACACACGTTTTTGCGCATATACTATTTCTTAGTTTATTTCCTATAAAATATACAAAATATTTTAGTACAAAATCTTTCTTCTACAAATTTCTTTTTATGTTACATACTGAATTCCTGTTTAAAATAGTTTTGTTAAAAATATTTTTCTTCTCAAAATTCTGTCTTTATTTCGTTTTCTGACCTGATCCGTCGACCGGCAGTCTACCGACAGTCGACCGAGTCTGTGTCAGGCTGGTCCGGTCGACCAGACCAGTCGACCGAGGTCCTGGCAGAATGCACGTATCCGTGTGCATGTCTGTCGGTCGACCGGGGCAGTCGACCGATATTTATTTTTGAGTCACAGTTTGTATCAGTCGACCGGGTCGGTCGACCGATAACCTGTAACGGTCGGAATTTTGTACTACCGGTCGACCGGCCCGGTCGACCGATGTAGCCGTTTGAACAGTAACGGGCAGATTTTTAAGAGCTGTTTATTTTTGTCTTTTGTGTTTAAAATACGTTTAAGGATATATTTTGATCTAATTACCTCCTAAACATCAGTAAATATGTTTTATCCCTAAACCCTAGCCCTCTCCTATAAATAGGGGGTGTTGGGGAGAGATTTGTTACAACAATTATTGCTAGAAAATTCAAAAGTTTAAGGCTTTCAAAAGAGACTTGTTTCTTGGTTTTTGTGCTGAATTTCTCACTGATTTTCTGAAGGTTTTTCAAATACTCTCTGATTTAATTCTCTTTTCTCCTTACACACAAGAGCTTCATTCCTACTCAATATTCTCTAAGGACCTTTGTAAGGGAAGAGATATTTGAAAGAGAGAGTTTGTGGTCTTTTGACTACCAAGATAATTACTTGTTCTTGAGATTGTAGGAGTTGGGTACTCCATTGTATTTGAGATCTTTGTGATAGTGGAAGTGGTCGGAATCCTTCTGGGGAGGCGGGGAGTAGAGCTGGGTGCTCGAACCTCGATAACATATCCTTGTGTTTGCGATTGGTTTACATTCTTGCAATTATTACTCTACTTTGCTTGCACTTATTACTTGCTCATCATACTTACTTGCTTGCATTCATCTTGTGATTCTTGATTGTGATTGTTATAGCTTTAAATTTTTAAATTGCCCTTTGATTAGCATTATCACCTATTCACCCCCCCTCTAGGTGATTTTCACCTGGGTCATGAAGACCTCAGCATTAGCCAGAGCTTCTTGTAGAGCTTCTCTGGTCAACTTTGATAGCCTAAGAAGCTCATAAAGCGTAATCTGTGCCGGGATGTTGGCTAGTTGATCCAGGACATCAAAGCGGTAAGGTGCTGTGGATCCTTCCGCTATGTCTTTCGAAAGAACTCGAGAAAACCGAAGTTCTTTCTGTTTCTCCACGGGTTGCTTTGTGGAGGACTTGGCTAGCTCTGCAGCGGGTCTTGGAGAGTTAGTTACCGCCATTTCGCCATACTTTTTCAAATATGGCTGCCCCGAACGGGTTTCCGCCACAAGTTGACTGGGCCCTGTGGCAAGAACTATTGTCTCTCTTCTGAGTCGGTCAGCGAGGGAACATCAGTCTCTGCTTCTCGAGAAGAGGCGCATACCACATTACAAGACGCAGCTTTAGCTTTGCCTTTGGACTTCCTGCTAGGGTGCCATCGGATCGAATACGGATCGGATATTGCCTTTACCATATCCATATCCACACCCAACCTTCGGATACGGATACGGATACGGATATTGGCGGATGTGAAAAAATGATATCCGTATCCGCCAAAATCGGATATCGGATGGATCCGATATCGGATCGGATGCGGATACTAATCGGATATATAAAAATGGATACGCTTAAGGAACAACTAAATAGATATACTTATATTACTTTTTATCTCGTTTACAACAATATTAAATGTGATACATATTATGATATTATTGTGGACATATCAATGCTTCCACCTATCCATTGTCATTCGACTTCTATAGCAATATATTACACGAGCCCGATGCTATATGTCGATTCGGATGGCATGATTGATGTCGAAATACTCAAAATATCTCATGCTACTCTTGCAAAAATCGGATACTTTCCACTATTACTTTTTCACCAACTCAAAATATCAAAATTTATTGCCTCATTCTATTGAAGAATAGTCTCTTTCATACGAATATCATTCAAGCACCCAACTTTCGGATATCGGATCGGATACGGATAGGATATTGCTTTTACCATATTCGTATCCTCACCTAACTTTCGGATACGGATACGGATATGGATATTGGCGAATGTGAAAAAATGATATCCGTATCCGAGTTGGAGGCGGATTCGGATACGGATATCCGCGGATAATCCGTATCCGGTGGCACCCCTACTTCCTGCTGGTCACAGTGGTCCATTGCTGGCCACCCACAAGGTCGGGATGAACCCACATGACTATTCCCCGAGGTGTGGGAATAGGTACCAGGCCCTTCTCTTGCTGCTGGTGAGGGTCTGTGTTGACCATTCTCAGCTCTCCTTTTGGACAGGGACTACTCCAGAGGGTGTTGGAGGTTGTCTCCCGAACTGGAGAAATGACGTCATGTTGGCCGTCACCTTCTTCTGCTCTGGACGGAGTTTTAATACCTCCGCGTCAATCAGAGCCTGAAGGATGTCCTTGAAGACATAACAGCTTTTGGTGGGGTGTCCCAGCATCCTGTGATACAAGCAGTAGTTGGGATTATCAGTTTTACCGACTTCTTCAGGGCGCCTGGCTTCAGGAAGCTTCAGTCTGTTGCTCTTGTTGAGTAATTTGAAGAGCGAGTCGACATGTTCATCCTTGAAGGAATATTTCTTGCTGGCGCGTGGTTGGCTTGAAGAGCCACTTCCCTTGACCGGTTGAGGTTTGATGGGAATTTGGTCTCTGTCGCCAAGTTATCCTTCGTTTTGCTTGGAGGGATGTGTCTGGTGCACGCCTAGTTGACCTCTCAGGTCTGGGTTTGTTTCTTCTACCCTGACCCGGACGACGATTTCTTCAGCCTGTTCACCTTGTTGGATCAATTGTTTTCAGGTGCGGCTTTCAGCAACTCCTATTTGGGCAAGGAACGAAGTTTGTAGATTGTGGCGGCATGTTTCCACCAGGGTGACCTGGGTCATACTGCTTGGACATCGGAGTGCCACATTCCGAAATCTTTCTACGAAAGACTTGACGGATTCTCCTTTTCGCTGTTTGGTGGCCAAAAGGGTTGGCATGGTGACCTCTGAGTCGTCTTCAAAGAAGCGCGTTAGGAGAGCTTCTCCAAATCGCCCCAGTTCTTGATGGAGCCTTCCGGGAGCTTCATGAACCATTCAAAGGCAAGCCCTTTTAGGGTGCCGATGAACAAACGTGCCAAGATGGCATCGTTATCTACCACATTCCCTGTTTGAGACTTAAAGTAGTAGATATGTTGGTTCGGTGAACCTTTCCCATCAAACGCTTGGAGGGTTGGAGCCTTGAACTTGGGAGGGTATGGAACCAGGTCCCACTCGGCCGGATATGGCCGGACCACTCCTGCTTCTTGGAGGCCTTTCCGGTTGGTAAGGGCCTCAAGACGTTGCTCCAACTGATTCATTCTTTTAGAATGAACCTTTCCCTGGTCTCGGTCGTCCTTTTCCTGCGACGAGGATTTAGACGAATCAGAAGTAGGTTGCTCTTCCTCCTCTATGTGCACAGAAGATGAGCTTTCCCCCTCTTTTCGCTTGCCTTTAGATTTCTTAGAGGAGGCTTTGTTGGTTGACTTCCTCTTATCTTCAAGCAACTGTGCGAGTATCTGCTTGAGGGAGTCGATAGATTCTTGCTGAGCACGAATCATCTCGAGCTGTTCCTTCTGGATCTGGGCTTGCTGCTCCAAGCGCTCGGCAGTCTCCTCAGGAGTGCTGGTCATGTATATAAAGGCTTTCTTTCTCTATGGAAGAATTTGAAGCCTGCGACTCTGCAATAGCAGAATGCGAGTCATTCACCTCAATGCCCCGGGCTAGGGCATTGTAGTCAATCGAGGGAATCACTCCGGTCCGGTGCGAGTGTGTCGGTACACTCCTTCCGGTTCAGTGTCAGACTCATCGGAGCTGACTACAGGTTGTTTTCCCTTGCTTCTACTTGCCATGTTTGCTGTGAGCTCGGGATATTCAATGTCAGAGAAGACCCTCCTCCTATGGGAAACACTTCTTTTAGCTGATCGGGGAATCAGGGTCAGCTGTCTGACTAGAGACTGCTGGTTTGCACCTGAATCGCAACGGCATTCGGAGAGCATTGTGATAAGCCTTCGCAGCAACATGACGAAGTGATCCGGTTAGCACTTCTCTTCTTGGTTAAATAATCCCTTAGATCCATGGGAGGAGGATCAAAGAGATTAGCCTCACAATGTCGAGGACGGGAGGCATCCTTGCTCTGTACAGCTAGGACGCGGGATTAAGAGACGCGGTTCTCGCGTCGTGGCTTTAAGACGCGCGTCTGGCGCCTCTGCTGATAAGAGACGCGACTATCGCGTCGCTGATTATTGCGTCGGGGCAGAGACGCTTGAGAGATACAGGGCTGCTGGGCCCCACGCCTAGAGGCACGTGCCTCTTGCACTTGACAAGGTGCGCGAGTTTCGCCTTGGCGTATGGGAGTGGGGGCTTCAGAGGAGCCAACTTGGTGAGCCTCACGTTTGGGCTGCCAAACGCGGATTTCGCGTGCGGGACGTGATGCAGCAGAGACGCTGGTTTGAGCCTTGCGTCCTGCCTCAGTTGGACGATCAATTGTCCCAACTTGCAATTGGCGCGCACGCCTCCTCTGTCGCCGTTCAGCGTTCCGGTTGCGTCGTGGGGGTGGAGAGAAACCAACGACGGCCTGGTGCTGAGGAAGAGGGTGGATTGGCTGGCACACCAAAAAACTGACCACGCGGGTCTCCTAAGAGACGTTGGCGCTGGTGTCACGCCTGGCGTGATTGGCCACAACATCCTTCACAGCAGCTGCCTCTGAGAGAGGCTCAGAGTGGGTTTCGGGGTAGATCCCCGTAGAGACCCTGCGGTAGGCACGGGCCTTTGGGCTCTTAGAGCCGGAGGAAAGGAACTCCTCGTACTTTGCCTGGTCGAATTCTACGACAAGTGATTCGACCATTTTCCCCTTGTAGAGGCCGTCACCTTGCGCCACAACTTGTTCGTCAGTAACGAAAGTCGTCCCCAGCGGAGTCGCCATCTCTTGTTTGACGGGAGAAAAATTCGCGTAAAGTTTCCTCGAATCAATTGAAAAATTACAACGGACTTATACTCCAGTTACAAGGGAGGGAGGATATTAAATCTTGAATCCTCCCTTTATTTAATGCTGGGTTCTTCAAGTGGCGGTGAAAGTGAATCTTGTTTTCCGTTGACCGGGTGAACGTCGAGAACTTCTGGGGATCTTCTCTTCGGATGGTGGACGGAGTAACACAGCTCTGTCGATCAGAAATCTCAAAGAGATTATAGGCAAAGACTAACTTGTACGCAGCGAGTTAGCTGAGGAGTTAGACTCTCTTTCCTTCTTGATCTCCAAAAAAATTGACCGACCCCTTTTCCATAGCAACGGGGCTATTTATAGAGGTTTCGGGGGCGAACGTGCCTCCTAAAAACGCTCCATAATGGGGGTAAACTTTCCCCGTTATGTGGGCCGTGATTGACCCCATAACCAGGGCAGTTACAACTGAGACGCGGGTTTCGACCCTCGCGCCTTGGTGCTGCAGTGCTGGCTGAGACGCGGGTTTCGACCCACGCGCCTTGGTGCTGCAGTGCTGGCTGAGACGCGGGTTTCGATCCACGTGCCTTGGTGCTGCAGTGCTGGCTGAGACGCGGGTTCGACCCACGCGCCTTGGTGCTGCAGTGCTGGCTGAGACGCGGGTTTCGACCCACGCGCTTTGGTGCTGCAGTGCTGGCTGAGACGCGGGTTTCGACCCTCGCGCCTTGGCGCTGCTTTGATGGTTATGATTAGCCTTGCATCTGGAGTTTGGAACTCTGCTTTTTGGCGACTTGTCTTTTAGTGATTTTTAGACAGCCTACAACAAGTGCACTAATGGTATCGATAAAGTTAAAAGGAAAATGTCTAATTTATAAAAATAAGTAAAGGATACAATCCATAGATCATCAAAAACCCATTAAGCATGAAATATAAGAAAGCGAATACTTGTATGTAAGTTAGAGTTAGAACCCTCGTCTTAAGATATCGTAGCTCTCGTTTACACAAGGCTTATTTGACACTATTGACTCATTTGGGTTTATCAATCAAGTGTTAGAGATTAGTGGGTTAGTAGTAGTTAGCCATGCTATGGAGGAGTTAGTTAAACATGGTAGTAAAAGAAACAATAAAAGAAAAGAGGTAAAGAGAAAAGGAGTTACACTAAAACAAAGAGATAAAAGCAAAGGAAAACAACTAGACAATGGAAAGAAGAAAGATAAGTAGTTACCTGTATTAGTTTGTCACCTTCCAAATACAACTTTTACACACTCTCTCTCTTTCACTCTAATGGCTAAATCAACTAGAAGAAGAAGAAAAATAACAACAATTACAACTCCAAAATCAAATTAACATAAAGATCCTAAAGCTCTGGATATTCCCAACTGAAGACCCCTGGGGGGTATTTATAGGCACCAGGGGAAAGAGGGCCAGGGGACAACCCCTGGCCCGAAGCCAGGCGCGCGCCGCAACCGTATTGCTGCGGAAACGCGGCCCTGGCCACGTTTCCACGGCCATGTCAGGACGGCGTGCGCCAGGGTTTAGGCAGCATGTCGGCCCCTTCTGTCTCCTGTCCACTTGATCTCCTGGATTCGTGATTTGATGCCCTGGGCTGACAAAAATCTCTTCCCTAAAGTCAATGGCTACTTGGTAGGCCTTTAATCACCCATTAAATAGTGGTTTAGGGTCTTCTTCTTCATTTGCACACCATGGACCTAGGATTAAGCAAGCAAAGCTTTATTAGCAGAATTTATATCAAATAAATATGAGAATGTGATGAAATTATGCAAAATTAGAGACTAATCATACTCCTACTTTGTATTTGCCAAATCCTCAGTGGAGGTTCCCTGTGTGGGTGGTCCTGTGTGGGCATATAGTGAAAATCCTTTTGTGTGAAGGCGGGGACGTAGAGCAGTGGCTCAAACCTCGAAACATATCTAGGTGTTTGCGATTGATCCACTATCTCTAAACTCTCTCTCTTTTATACCTTGCATTGTTTCATATCGTACACATATGCTTGGTATTGATTGTGTTCCCATACTTGTGTTGAACCAAGAGAGCTTCATATAGCACCTCAACTCTTATTTTGAGGAATAAAGAGGAGTTAGTTCAGAGCCCTTCACCAGAAATTCGGCTACACTCTTTGGTTACACATAGTGTATTGCATTTAGTTTTTAATTCGCATCATTCATCACTAGATTAGCTAATACACCTATTCACCCCCATTTAGCTGCATTTACAATTGGTATCAGAGCCTACGCTCCTGATATTAGGTTTAACCACCTAGGAGTGAGATCTTGGCTAGCTAATCTAGATTTACATTTGCACACATATTTGTTTACACACACTCATGGATTACCTTGCCCCTGCCATGTTTGATGTTTCTAACATCGAGATATGAAAGCTTAGGATGAGTGCCTATTTAAAAACCCTAGGTTTACTTGTTTATCTTGCCACTATCAAGAAATCATATTTTGATAATGACAAGTTCTTAGAGGCCAATGCATAAGCCCTAGATGCACTAAAGCATTCACTTAGCAAGAATATTTATCTATGATTTCTCATTGTGATTCCGCTTTTGCAGTGTGGAACACTTTGACCTCTCTCAAACTACAAATGACGAACTATGTGGAGAAAGAACCTTTGGTGGATGAGTCCGAACAAACTTACTACATGATCCAAAGGAATGACTCCCTTGAGGTAAATTCAGAAACTCATCTAGATGATTGTGCTAGTTCTTCAGGTGATGATCATATGGATGCAGATGCATTAAATGAAGAACTTTGCATAGTTGTGAAAACTTGATAGAAAAATACAAACTTTTAAAAAGAAAACTTTAAAATAAAAGAAGAAAATAAGGATTTGTTGTCAAAACTTGATTGGGCTTTGCAAGAGAGGGATGAGATTTCAATTGAAAGGGACTCATTGAAATTCCAACTTGATCTTGTCTTAATGAAAACAAAATTTTAAAAAGTAAAAATGATTGTGATGATGTTTTAAAAAAAAATGAGGCTTTATCTTCAAAACTTAAATTGTTTTAAAAGAAAATGATTCTTTGAAAAACATTATTTTCTATTTCAAAAGAACTAGATTTGGTTTCAAAGGAAAATACTTCTTTGAAAAATGATTTAGATTCACATGTTTGCCATGTTAATATTGCTTTATCATTTAGTGTTTCTATTGCATGCTCCACTTTGTCTTCAAGTATTAAAAATGATATATGTATGTTGAAGAAAAGTGCTGATTGTTTGGGCTCCACTTTGAGCCAATGTGCTATGGATCACAAGAAATTAGAATTCATGTTTCGAAAGAAACAAGCTTCACCTATGCATGCACACCATTCACGGCATACATATGCTTCTCATGTTCATACACATGACACTATGTATGCTCATATGTACACTTGTGCCACCTTGCAAAGTTTTGTTATGATAGAATACATAATTTAAATTTTCCAAACAAATTTGTTTGGGTTAGGAAAGGTGCTAACCCCCATGGGCCCAATAAGATATGGGTACCAATTTACCCCTATTGTATTTGATATAGGTGTGGGCTCTCGCTTGACATAAGGGCATTGGTGCCTTGATGGTGGATGCGTTCGGAGCTATATGGTGACACTTTTGGATGCATCACCCTTCAAGGAGAGTTTTGTGGGAGGACCACCATAGTTTGGAGACCTAGAGATTAGTCCTAATAGTTTTGGTAACTATCTCTAACTCCTTATTAGTTTATATGCTTTCATATTATTGATTTTTAGCATGTATTAGTTTTCATTTTTTTTGTTGTTCATTATGGTTAAATGCAATGTTACTTAAACTTGAGATATACATAAGTAGTATTTGAGATACACCCATATTTATATGGATTATAACTTTTGTGTTCTCACTTTAATTAACTATTGTGTATATCCTTACTCTAATGCACATGTATTTACCTTAATGATCATGTTTGATTATGATTTTGTACTTCATATTTTGATTACATGTTTAGATGTAGTTTTCATTAAAACTTGTGTATATACTTGTACAACTAATGAGTCACATTTAATTTTTGTATGTTTGTGCTTAATTGCTCATTTGTACTCATTAGATGTACTAGTATAGCCTAGTTTTGATGATTAGTGCATTCTAACTTGTATTCCCTACTTTTGTACATGTTTTTCATGATAATGTGTTTAGCTTCATGTATATGTTAGTTTTACCTAAAACCATTAGATATACATGTATACCCTTGAGTCACTTGCTTTTCATGCAATATTCTATTATGAACTCATTTGTGTTTAGGGACGTGTAGGTATACTTTTAGTTTTAGACATAACATACATATGCCTTGAAGTTAGTATTGTTTTGATGAAAATTAAATTTTTATGTTTTTCATGTTTATAAAGGAATTTCATTGAGCTTAAATGTCTTATTCTATGATTTAGTTGATTACATGATTCTTACACTCTTTATTTTTTGTTTACTCATGACTTTGTTTTCTTGAGCTTTATATGTGCTTTACAGACTTTGAGTGTCAATTGTGTGTGTGATTTTATATTTTCATGGATATATTCATGTTTTATTCCTTACTTGAAGGACTTCGTACTAGTTTACAAGATTATCATAAAACTAGTTGCGTAATTCTTCATTTTGGTAGAGTTTTCAAATTATATTAAAATTATTTTCAAATCATAATTTTGAAAACCCCTACCTTCAAAGGGCGGATGGATGGGTGACCACGCCTTGTATACTCTTATTGAATATCTATTTAAACATGTGCATGAAAGGGAGGTAGGTATGAGTTATACACATGAACTTCATCAAATTTTGATTTTGTATACTCATATATTTTTTCTATATATATTTGCTTCAAATTTCAAATAGTATCAATTTTAATTGGTATATTCATTTTCATACATATATATGATTTGATTGTGCTTACAATATCTTTACATTTTAAAGCACAAATTATTTCTTGCTAAGCTTGTTTTAGCTCATAATGTCAATTATTTTTCAATTGGTATCTTATACAAGCTTATGCATTGTTTTTATTAGTATTTCATAGAGGGGGAGAAAAATTCTTGTTTTAATTTTCAATTGGTATTAAATAAAAATTTTATTTTATCTTTCAATCGGTTTTATTTTCAATTGGTATGTGCCTTTTATTTTCAATTGATATCTTACTCCCACTCTGTATGATGAAAAATACTTTATTTTGGTATATACTAACATTTTCAATATTGGTATCAATAATCTTAAATTGGTATTATTCTCAATTTGGTATCTTTATTGCAAAATGATTTGCATTTACTCAAAATTTGATTTTTATTTTCAATTGACATCAAAAACCTACAATGTTTCATTTCCAATTGGTATCAAACTTTACTATTGGTATCAAATTTGTTTTGTTGACTAATAAATCTCTAAATTTTGTTTTAAAGAAATTTCAAATATTTTCAATTGGTTAAAGAAATTTTGTTTTAAAGAAATTCTAGAAATTTCTAAATTTTGACTTCAAGACATTTTGTTTGATATGTATTGCCTAAATGCAAGGGAGCTTACATCTTCTCTATGTATATATACATTTTTATTGGTTGTTTTCCTTCGCCCCTTTATTGAAGAATTGACAAAAAGGGGGAGAAGAATTTGGTGAGTTTATATATGCATGTTTATTTCCTTGTTTATGTATATATGTTTGTGTTTACTTTATGCATTTTATTGAATATCTTTATGTTTATTGCTATGCATGAGTTAAGGGAGAGATTCTATGAAGCTTAACTTTAATCCATACATATATAACTCCATGAGTTTTGTCATCATAGAAAAGGGGGAGATTGTTGGCCCAAATGCCCATCACTCTAGTTTTGATGATGATTAACTCATGTAGTTATAGTTTACTAATGATCTTGTGCTTAATTAGTTTCAGATATTTGATCAAGATCTTAGTAGGTGATTAGCTTCAACAAAGGAGTTTTGGAGCTAACATATGTAGATTCAAGAGCTCGCGCGTCAAGATCGCATCTACCACTCAATTAGAGTCATGCTCTTTGGATCGCGTTTGGATCGAGTCGGCTTGGAGATAACAAGACCTCGGTTTGTTTAGTTTAAGCTTTAGTTTAGATATTGTGTAAGATAGATAGTGTTGATATGCTCAAGTTCACATACACACACAAGTTTCAATATGTTTGGTTTTCGGTTTAACCAGGTTTTGGATTTCAAGTTCATACATATATGATTTTCATGAATAAATAGAATCAAAACAAGTTTACATGGTTTAATGTATATTAGATTTGATCTATATACATTTATGCTTCATTTATTTAGAAAAACTTATTTTGATGATCCTATTCATGTGTTTGGAGTTTTGTAATTAACAAAACTTATTTTTGGAATTCATGTCAAAAACATAGATATATATTTTATATGTGTATTGGATTCTATCCATACACTTTATGCTTCAAATGTGTTTCAATATCATGTTTTTGTTATTATACAAGTTTTGGAAAAATCGGATTTCCATTTCAAAGTTTGATTTTTGGAAAATACCGATTTTGTGTTTAAGCCTAATTTCCATATCACAAAAATGGTTCAGATAGTTTGTAATATGTGTTGAATTTTAGTCACACATATTTGTTCTTCAAATATTTTACAAGAACTTATTTTCGTGGAATTAATAAGATTTTATGGGATTTTATTGGAATTAAAAAACTAAGTTTTTAATCCTTAATTAGCCGAGCCAGATCCACTGGCGGTCAACCGGACGGTCGACCGGACCAGGGGTTGGTCGACTGAACCGGTCGACCGATGTGCACTAGACGTGTACAAAGGCCAGCCAAGTCGGCGGTCGACCGCACGGTCGACCGACTGAAAGCACCCAAGTCTCGAGTGCGGCCGGTCGACCGAACGGTTGACCGATAGCTTGGCCCGGTCGACCGGTGGCACAACGGTCAGAAAAATGACCGTTGACCGGTCGACCGGAAAGGCAATCTGTGTATTCCAGATAGCCAACGGCTAGAATTTTGAGAGGGTTATAAATACCCATCTCTTGGGCTGTTTTTCATAAGAATTTGAAGAGCAAAATTTTCCATCTTTACAAGTGTTTTAGCAACAAGTTTTCAAGAGTTTTGAGCTAAAAGATTTATCTTTTTATTTGTTTTCAAGGGTTGAAAAAATCAAAGAAAAATACAGTATTTGGGATATTGGTTTTGATCTTCATTTCTATCTTCTTCTAGTGTTTTTTCCCAAGTATTTTTCTTTGTGATTTGTTTTCAAACACCTTGTTTTCTCACACTTGAGCTAGCATATCTATCCTATCTATAGGATTTTTGTTTTGTGAGGAAAATTGATTTGGGTTTGTTGATACCGCCAAGTGGCTTTGTGTTATCCCTCTTGTGTAGAGGTGATTGTGGAGGAGTTTAGTTTTGTTGGTATCCCTCTAAGTGTAGAGGTGATTGTTGTTTGACTTACTGCCTTACCCTTCTAGTGTGAGGTGATAGTTGTTGTGCCTTACCTCTTGTGTAGAGGTTGTTTTGTTAAAGAGAGGAGTTGTGTACTCCTAATTTGTATTTGCCAAATCCTCAGTGGAGGTTTACTGTGTGGGAGGTCCTGTGTGGGCATATAGTGAAAATCCTTCTGTGTGAAGACGGGGACGTAGAGCAGTGACTCGAACCTCGAAACATATCTCGGTGTTTGCGATTAATCCACTATCTCTAAACTCTCTCTCTTTTATACCTTGCATTGTTTCATATTGATCATATCATACATATATGCTTGGTATTGATTGTGCGCCATACTTGTGTTGAACCAAGAGAGCTTCATATAGCACATCAACTCTTATTTAGAGGAATCAAGAGGAGTTAGTTCAGAGCCCTTCATCGGGAATTCAGTTACACTCTTTGGTTACACATAGTGTGTTGCATTTAGTTTTTAATTCCGCATCATTCATCACTAGATTAGCTCATACACCTATTCACTCCCTCTAGATGTATTTACAAATTTAACTTTTTTTATTAAGATATTTGATCTGCATGTTTTAAGAAGTAGCACAGTTTCAACTAACAAATTTTACTATAACAATTAGTTAGTGTACTCATGTAATTAATAAGTACACCCAATCCTTATAATCTTAATTCTTCTACAACCTCAAAACTCTCTCTATTACAAACCTTCAACCCAAGGGAAGTTACCTTGAGCCGCTGACCAGGTTGGAGATTTAGTTGGAGGGTATCATGAACCGATTTTGATAAACAGTAAATCCTAGATCTTGACATGAATAGCATTGTCATTTCTGGTCACAAGGTGTCCATGAGGAAACGATTCACTATTTTCATAGAAAGATCGTATACTGTTGATATTTACTTCATCTTTAAAAAATACGACATGATCAACTCCTTTCCACTTGCCTTGACTCTGTGACCTCCCTCTAGTTCCTTTTCCTCCTGCACGGCCCTTCTGCTCATTGTCACATTCATCCACATCATTTTCCCTATTATCTGCAGCATCTCTAGAGCCTAATTCTAAATCATCTTTGGTTGATGTTGCCAATGGTGACTCATCTACTAAATTGATATCAGAAGCTCCTTCAGTGATAATAGGTTGTTGACCAAGAGGAACATCTTCAGATAGTGTTTCCGACTGCTGTTCATCCTTAACGTTCTTTGTCATGTTAGCTGGAATTTTTTGTATTCTTTTTACTTGATTAGTTTTTGTTTTCCGCTGAGAAAGTAGAAATAAAATTAATCAATAATGAAACATAGCCTCTGAGATGGAGAGGGGGGAACTAGGGTTTGAGATGGGAGAAAAGAAAGGGGAATTAATTTTATAGGAGAAAAGAGAGGAGGAATTAATTTCAAATTGGAGAGTATATCGGCGTGTATAACATAAGAGTTTTAAGGTAATTTGAGAGGAGTTTATTTACTAATTTACTGAATTTAATAACTAATAGGTCTACTTATCATTTATTTTGATTAAAATAACCTCACTTTTTTCTTAAATATCAATATCCTATTTTTAAAAACCGACAAAGGCTGTTTTTGCTGTGACCAATATAAAATCTTTGTCTGTCCGTCTTTGACTTCAAGAAAGAGAACAACATTTTTCCATTCACATGGCATACTGGTTGTAATTCACTTGACATATTTGTTCAGAACTCATATGATTGGCTGGGGGGCCGACCGCGGAAAGTCTACGGCATTTTCATTGGAATAGAAACAAGACACGATTCTCCGTGAGACTGACTTCTTCCCCTTGGCACGCTTGAGAAACATGTGAGAGAGAGAGAGAGAGAGTTAGTTGTCCTAATTTCTTTTGTATTCCTCTTCTCCTCAATCTTTTGCCCCAAATGAAATGAAATGGGACGGTTCTGCTCTCTTCTTCTTGCTCTTGTTCTTCTCTGTTTTGCGTCCAATGATTTTGTTCAGTCCACCATGTTCACAGTGGTGAACAAGTGCAACTACACAGTATGGCCTGGGGTGAAGACAGATAAAGAGACCTTCAGCTCTACGGGCTTCACCCTCGCTGCGGCGAGAGCCGGACCCTGAGGGCGCCCGTGGGCTGGAACGGCCGGTTCTGGGGCCGGACCGGCTGCAAGTTCGACGAAAACGGCCGCGGGAACTGCAGCACGGGCGATTGCGGGTCCGATCAGATCGAGTGCAATGGTGCCATCACCACGCCGCCGGCCACAATTGCGGAGTTCAAGCTTAATGGGCCCAACGGGGAGGACTTTTATGATGTCAGTCTTGTTGATGGGTATGCAAAAAATATTTATTTATTTATTTTGTGTTATTTTCTTATCTTTGTTCATTGATTCATGGAAAGTTTGCTGCTTTACGTGTTTGTGTGTGGTGGAATTGGGTCAAAATTTTCCAATCAATTCATCCACTCATTGTTTCCTCATCTCTGACACTTGGTTCCGATCATTGAATTATCTTCTAAATAGACTTCCCTCCATCCTACGGGTAATTTCTTCCAAATTGCGAGACTTATGTTGGCATGTGAGACGATAGTGTTCCTCCAACTTTGGTAATGTGAAACATTGAAAGCTAGGTCTTCTTGCAACCATTAAAAACACCGTGATTGCTCAGGAATTCTGAGTTCTCTCATCTTCGGAAAGGCAAACTTAGGCTAATGGTCTCAAGGAATTTGAGGAAGTTCACTGCCTTGAAGAAATTCTTAGGATGCAAAGATCTCTGGTTGTGGCTTGGCTCCAAGATGGAAACACAGTATTCCTCCACCGAATTGCTAACATTGGCTGTCATATTAATTATATCCTCAAATTAATCATGACGTCTTCCTCTCTCCCCACTTATGAAGCATGGACAATTTAAAGCGAGTTTCATGTTATGTTAGACATCGTCACTTGTATGACACTTGCCTAACACATATCAGACACTTCGAAGTTATGTTGGACTCTGAAAAATTACAAACTTGTGTGAGAACCATGTTGGCTAAAGATAAATCTAAAATTCATTTGTTGGACACCTAGGACTATGTGTCGCGTAAACAAGACATAAAAATGGTCTCTTTAACCATGTCTGAGGTTTCACCCGTTTCGTCTCGGTTTCAATAAGATCGGTCTGAAAGTGACATGTAGTTTTGGTTCGTTAAGTTTCAGCTGAACGCATTTGATATCCATCATTTCCGTAAGTTTCAAACAGTTTCTATTAGACATACTTAAACCTACAAAAAATTCAAAAATAAAAGAGAGAAAGGGTAAATTGTTATATTTCTAACTAAGAATTACATCTCCCTTCATTTTTCTCAAAAAAAATTCATCTCCCTTCAACTTCTTCGACAATCCAAATTAATATATCCTAATTTGTCATAATTAGATCATAATTAGATATTTTTGAGTTAATATTGATTATAATCTTAATTTAACTTTAAATTGACCGGCTTTCATATTATTTTGGGTTACTGGTTCAGTTTTTTTCCTCTTGATTTAGCATCCACTTAGCCTACATGGTATGTGCTTTTTGCGCATTGTATATCCAATGAAATCAAATATGCCTACAGTTCACATACGCTAAATTTGAAATTGTAATTTGAAAAGAAACTTGTCAAAACTAACGGAAGTGGTCAGTACCTTCAATAAAAGAAGGCTCTGAAACCAAAATGGAGTTCTTGAACCTTGTCTTTGGCATAAACACATTCTATGTTAGCGAAAGTTTAATAACTCATTAACTAGATGATGGCATTGAATTGAGTTTTTTTCACTTTCTTTTTTTATTTGGGTTTGATACTTGATTAGAATTTAGAAGCTATGGATGTAATCCATGGAAATTAATTTTATTTTTCATTTTAGTTTAATAGACCAGATCCTAGTTAGTATGGAGTTCATGTATTGTATGTAGATAAAGCACTCCCACATGCAAGGCCGGTCCGGGAAATTTCAATGCCCTGAGCAATTGTACCCCTAAACAAAGTAAACATCACCCATTCTAATAAAATTATAAAACTTCATCACATTTCAACCCAATTTATATAATTGCATTTCTCAACATCAGAATTTTGCATTATATCTGCAAAATTTCTGCATACAACAATTTTTGTATGCAATAAATAATATTAGATTATAGAAAAATGAGCTACATGGTTCTGAATTGAAGAGTAGAGCAACCTAAAGCTAACAAATAGAAAAAGACAAATGAAACTACTTCATTCAAAATAAAAACCTTCAACAACTTCAACTTGTACAATTGAGTGGTGAGAGGAAAACAAACAAAGTTGTGGATTATTCAAGGAAAAATTCCTTTGAACACAGGCCTGGATTGACAATCAATTTGGACAATTAAGTTTAGATTTTGGCCTCAAAATAAATTATTAATGCAATACCACCAACTAACTGGCATGTAAGAAGTTGTTTTTGAGAATAAATCTGGGAGAGGTCTTTTTTAGAATGAAAATAAAAATAAGGGTTTTCCTAAAAAATTTCCATTAAATTATGCAGTAGAATCATTTCTACATTTTCATGGCACAAGCTTCAATCTAAACAGCAAATGATTAATTAAAAGGAGAAACTTTACAATTCCCTAATAAACAATACGGGTAACAACTCTAAAATCTGAATGAAATAATCTGAAGAAAAGATAAAAATCTTACCTTTGGTTCGCCATCAACATAGATGACAATCCATCATGATACGGAGGATCGATCGGCCGTTGTGGGCGCTGAATTGGATCGGGATGCCTCGACCCGACTCTGGATTGAACATGAAGAAATATTTGAACCTATACTTTTCGAGGATATCCTGAACCCCGAGGCGATCTTGGTCCCAACCACGAGGCTTGACTTGAGGATGTCGATCAGGCCTTTGCCGCTCTAGTACAGCTAGACCTCGACCTCGGGACCTTCTTTGTCACCGATCTAGGCAGTGTTTTAAATATCGGATATCGGCGATATACCGGTCGGCAAAATTATGTACCGGATACCGGATATCGGGTGATATATCGCGATATGGTACTAAATACCGGTTGATATATCAATAGTAAATACATATAAGACATTATTAAAAAATAAGTTATTATCCAAACATCATATAAAAAAATCTTTGAAATACCATAACAAACATAGAATAAAATAAAACAATCTCTCAAGCAAAAAATAATAATTATTATCCAAATAAGTAACTATAAGGGCCGATATATCGGATATTTCATCTCGGATATCGGCCGATATATCGGCCACGTGGCGATATATCGGCCATATCGGTCCAAAACGATATCCGGTAAATTTTTGCATTTATCGTATCGTTTGGAGAAAATAACGATATCTCGGCCGATATACCGGTATATCGGCCGATATTTAAAACAATGGATCAAGGTTAGGGTTTGCTGAAGGTTCTTGAATCTCTTCTTCTCTCTGTTCGGATTCCATTAGGTTTTTCTTTCTTCTTTTGTTTCTCCCTCATTTTTTGATGAGATATAGTGGGGGATATGGGGTTGGGACTTAGTGGGCCACGAGTTTTGATTACTCAGGACCTAACCCACATCAAGTTTTTTTTCCTGGATAATTAATGGAATTGGACTTGAAAAAATTAATCCAAATCGATCCAACTTCAGATAATAATGGCTAAAATTTTTGGTCCCCCCTTGGATTTGGTCCTTGGGCTTGTGCCCTGGTCGCGCTGGTCCAGGGCCGGCGGTGCCCACATGGTTATATAGCTGTGTCCTCATATCCTGTTTTTTTAAGAATTTGTCATGTCTTATGTTCATTTTGTGTCATATCTATGCACATTTGTTGTGTCTATGTTTCATAGATTCCTATAATGTCATTGTTAATGCTCACCTCTTATTATGATTCCCTCTTCAGTCTTATTCTCCACTCCTCCAAGTTGGGCTTTGCTTTATCCACCTCAACATCAGGTTTTAGAGGAACTAAAACTCAAATCAAGATCAAAGAGGCTATTTCCACTCTTGGTGTGGAGAAGGCACCCACTAGTCGACTCCAACGGATTCCATCCTTTTCTACTAATGATTATGGGAATTTCTTACAATGTTCATCATTTTTCTTGTTGATGACTTCTAGCATAGAAGGAAAAGGCACTCACTAGCCGAATCCAACAGATTCCATCCCTTTCTACTAACAATTATGGGATTTCTTACAATGTTCATCATCTTTCTTTGTGAGCATAGGAGGACTGGTCTCAAAAGTGTCAACTCCGCTCTCATCTCTCTTATCCCTTAAAAGAAAAGATCTCTCTTTCTCAAGAATTTTGACCCATTAGTCTTCTCAATGATGCCTTTAAAATAATAACTAAGGTCCTTTCTCATTGTCTCCCACATAAACTCCACCTCTTTGTTGCTGATGGTCATTTGGCCTTTGTTAAAAACTGATACGTTCTCGATAGTATGGTATGGACACAAGAAATTTTAGTAATGACACTCTCCTCTCTCAATGCTCTCTTTGTCAAATAAGATTTTGAAAAAGTGTTCGACATGGTTAATGACCATTCCTTTGAAGTCCTCAAAGCTCAGGATTTTATTTGGAGGGATCTTACTGATCAAGGTTTATCTCTCCATTCTGCCTCTTCTTCCATTCTTATAAATGGTTCCTTCGGGCCACATATTGATTGCGAGGGGGGTCTTCCACTAGATGATCTCTCTCCTTGTCTTTTATCCTTATTTTTGATTCTTTGTAGAGCCGCTTCCAACAGTGTTCTAAATAGGACGGATAATCTTCCTTAGCACTATGCTTTTAGTAGTTTTACATTATGATGATGACACCTTCATCCTTCTCCTGGAAATTTGGCACTCTATCATCTATGTTAAATTTCTCTATGCATGTTTTTTTTTCCTAGCCTTAAAGTTAGGCACCCATCCTCGCTCTTGTTAATGACCCTAACCTCGACACTTTTGCAACTTTAATTCTCAATTGCTAACTTGGAGATTTTCCATTTTTGTGCTTTAGCCTTCTTATAAAAACCACCTCCTTGACTAAAGCCGAGTTGCAAATCCTCATTTATGAGATTGATAGAAGGCTTTCCTATTAGAAAGGCACTGCATTGTTCGGGGGGTAGTGGAGTTGTGCTTATCCATTCATACTCTACACTGCTCTTTTACTTATGTCTTTCTGCTACCTTTCCAAATGTGTTTTGCAAGCTATTGATAGAATTTGTCACGCCTTTCCTTGAAAAGTCACGAGAGATATCCATAATGGCCTTTGCCTTGTCAATTGGAAGGTGGTTTGCAAAAGAAAGAATCGAGGAGTCCACAGTGTTATTGACCTCCATCATTTTAATGTGTCATTGCTTGCTAGTGAATGTGGAAGGTTATTTACTCACCCAGAGTTGTCCTGGGGCCGACTCATTCTTCGTCTCAGTTTGATTCCAATCCCACCCACCATGCAGTTATGTTTCTTCCTTTTGGTGGGTCAGAGCAAGGCAAGTAAAACTCTCTTTTAAGGGAAACCGCATCGTGTTGGGCTATGGTGATTCCGCTTCTTTTAGCATGATCATTGGATTGCTGAGGATTTCCTTGCTAGTCTCTTCCCTCGCCTCTTTGAATTAGTGTGGGATCCAGATGACAATGCCATTTCACAAGTTACATCTGCCATGTATTGAGCTGGCTTTGTTTCCCAACACCACTCACCTCCGCTCTCACACTAGATTGATCAACCTGAAACGCTCATGGAAGCTTATCTTCACCTACACAATCACTATACTGCTACCTTATGTGAGATGGATCTCCGAACCCTGCTTTCTGACTCCTAATGGTCCGCACATTCTGCACTCAAGATTTACATCATTGTCTGGCTTATATTCTTGAACAAACTTCTGAATGTGAATAACCACGCCAAAATAAATAATAAATAAAATTGTCTTCATTGTTTCTTTCGTGAGAGAAATTTAGGGAGTTGTAGAGTGCATCTTTGTGATTTCAATCAGTACATTTTCTTACAGGTTCAATCTGCCAGTGCTAGTTCAGCCTGAAGGTGGGGCCAGTTCATGTGATGCCACAGGATGTGCGGCTGACCTGGACAGCAGTTGCCCAAAAGAGCTGAAGCTGGCAAATGGGGAAGGATGCCGCAGTGCCTGCGACGCGCTTAAGAAGCCGGAGTATTGCTGCACTGGGCAGTTCTCAAGCCTGAGCACTTGCAAGCCAACTGTGTATTCAAAGATGTTCAAATCGGCATGTCCAAAAGCGTACAGCTATGCTTATGATGATGATACATCTACCTTTACTTGCAGTGGTGCAGATTATACTGTCGCATTCTGTCCTGATTCAATACCAAGGTGAGATAAAAGGTTGCTAACACTTGGTCTGTGTGTAAATATTTTAAACAATGTTTCTCAAAGATGAAGAACTGCTTGATGATTAGCATTCTTAAACAGAATTTCATGAAACTTGATTTCACGACTTCAGACTGAAAAAACAAAGGGTAAGCTGAAATTTTCAGTTTTTCCACTGAAAGAAAAAGCCAATTTAAAAAATAATAGTTTTGGCATGGAATTTTTGATATTAACTAACATACATTTTTTTGCTTGTGCTTTGTTCTTCTGCACTTTAAGATTTTCGGACCTTGAGATGACAAAATTGACTCTCTAAGCTCTCTTAATCAGTTTAGCAAACATACATGCAAAAATTATTTATTTCTATTTATTTTCTTGAGCAGCAAAAATGTGAACACATCACTTGGACCATCACCTGGACCAGATTCACCACCGATAGAATCACCACCGATAGAATCACCACTGATAGATTCATCATCAGGACATTCAAACAAAAACAAGAAAAAGGTGCTAGCTATTGTGTTGAGCTTGGTTTCTGGGATGCTCCTGGTTGCCTGTTTGGGATGTTTCTTATGGTTCAGAAGAAAGAAAAAGAAAGGTAAGACTTGAAAAACTTTTTTATTGCACATTGATGTTCAAATCTTAATGTTGCTCTTAATTAATGATAACTATTTTGTCTTATTATGTGCTAGATGCCACGATTTTCCTCAGAGAGAAGGCAAGTGAGAAAGCGAGGGAAGAGGGGGCAAGTGAGAAAGCGAGGGAAGAGGGGCTAGAGCTTCCTTCCTTTGATTTTCCCACTATTGCAGCTGCCACAGACAACTTTTCTGATGCGAACAAGCTTGGAGCTGGTGGCTTTGGCCCTGTGTACAAGGTGAAATTTTCTTTCAGCTCTCTCTCTCTCTCTCTCTCTCTCTCTCTCTCTCTCTCTGTGTGTGTGTGTGTGTGTGTGTGTGTGTGTGTGTGTGTCTCACTTCTCTTACAGAATCAACCCATTGTGTGCTTTAGAAGAAGCCAATAATCATTAAGACTGGTTCAAACCTATATGTGCATCCTCTATGATGACAAGCTTATATAACTAAAACTCTTCGCATAAGTGTCCTCAACCATGAATAAAATCTAATCTTTCATGTAGATCAGTAGCTGTCATACAACATAATATGATATGGTAAAAATAATTATTTTAGATTTCTTTTTCTTAGATGAACAAAAATAAGTTGGAGAGTAATATGAATTTTTTTTTTGTGCTTTGGTAAAATACAGAGAACCCTTTTTTATCTACTGCAATGTTTAATTCGTATGGTTTTTCAAATACAACAAAACAAGTATTCTCTAATCATCTAATCATTATTATATTACTCCATCTATATCTCAAGTCACAAGAGAGAGGTTATTACTCAAAAGTGTTCGTCCCCATTTTACCCGTAATATGAGAACATGAATCTTTTGAAAAATCTTGAACTTTCCTTATTATCCCTTCCAATCAGACTCTTATTTTGATAAATATAACTTTCGTCCATCTTCCGGCTGACAGCATAAAATCTATTCTTTTTTGTTTTTAGGAAAGAACCGGGCCTGAAACTCAAAATACCCACTCCAATATCTAGATTGTTTAAAAAGTACATAAAACTTTACCAAGAAAGCAGGGAGAGGAGGACATGCAAGAGGGTGAGAGAAGAGAACAACCTCATCATAAAATCTATTCTTTTGCAGCCCCCTTTTCCTCCAACTTTTTCCCCCTTTCTCCAAGTCCCTCTTTGCTCAGATCCGTCAACTTCCTTCCAAATGGTCCAAGACAAGTTGGCTAAGTTTAATCATATAAATGATAAGTATCCTTCTTGAACATCAAATCTCCAATTGCAGTGCTTTAAATCTTTGACAAAAATTCAAATGAGAATTTAATTGTGATTAAAAGAGAGTGAGGAGCTGGATATGGGATAAGGTAAAGGGAAATATGGGTTAGAATTCAGGTTGGATTAGAAGGCTATCAGAGTATGGTCTTTTCTCATATGTAAACATGTTCAGGAAGAGAAGAAAGTGATATATTATTTATTTTTTTCAGAAAGACAATTTATTTTATACTTTTTAATATCCACTAGCATCTTCACGTGTGGGCTTGCGAGGTCTCTAGTAAAGTTGAAGACAATTACATATTTACATGTTAAATTGTGAGTAGATAAAAGTTAAGTGAAAAATAGCAATACACGAAGGAAGTTTCTTCTTATTATTTTTTTTTGAATGAACAAGGTGGGTAAGTCGCATCCTCATGTCTATGGAGTAGAAAATTCCTCTACATATGATGGTAAAGCCTTGAAATCAAGATCTGGAGTATACTAATTTTATTTTTAAAAAACTTTAGAACTTGTGTTAATATATTTAGCAAAATTAGTTCAACGGATGCTTCCTTACATTTGCTAATTATATATTTAAGCCTTGAAATTGAAACAATTAGGCAGTAATAAAATTTGTAAATCTTTTATCTAATTATTGATGTCACAAATTTCAGGGAAAGCTCGGAGAGGATTAAGAGATAGCGGTGAAGAGACTTGCGAAGACATCACAACAAGGTGTTATTGAGTTCAAAAATGAGGTTATGCTTATCGCCAAACTCCAACACAGAAACCTTGTTCGACTTCTTGGTTGTTGCATCCAAGGGGAGGAGCGGATGTTGATCTATGAGTACATGGTTAACAAAAGTTTGGATTCTTTTTATTCGGTACGTAGCTGCCTGTTCTAATGTTCTAAATTTTAAATATTCTTTTTAGGAGTAACGGAAAAATATCCTCTTTCATCTCTCTTCTCAAAAAGGACTTCTCAAATAAATCATTAAAAGTTGTCCAATAAAATTAGACTAAATTAGGGTCATTCTTTTAAAATTTCCTCACTTTGACTAGAATTTTAAATCACACATCTCTTTGGTGGCCCACCTCAGACCAAAATCTTTACTCTTGTACGTCGACTTTACCTAAGTTCCTTTATGTTTAGTACCTCATTTTCACATGATTGAATTTTCACCTGACTTGAGATTCAAACTCAAACAATCATCATACCCATCTCAAGAGCCCATGATCATTCTTGCTGCTTCACCTTATCCTTGTGGATTTCTTTACCCACTTCAAATCATGAGCCATTGTTTAAAATATCTCCCGGTACTTGATATATTCAACCGATATGATATTTTCTATACAAGTGAGATATTGACAATACAATAAAGATGAAACGGTTGATAATGTCTGATATTTCTGAATCCGATATCAAAAACCTATGGCCGATCCCAGTACCAGGATTTCAACCCTCGTCACTAACCATCTTGAAACCTCTTACAACTTCAAAAAGCCACTAGGAATCCGTCTCATCCACTTTCTCATAAACTACCATAATACTCAACCCCCCTCTTATAATTACCTCAAGAAAACAAGATCACTATGCAATCTTTAGGCGTAGTAGCGGGCCGGCCCGGCCCAAGACACTTGGGGCCAGCACGAAAAATTTTGATACATGGATAATGAAAAGAGGACTTTGGGCCAAATCTTGGGTCGTTAAATTTGTGACCCAATTAATTTCGTGTTGTGTTTGGGCTTGCCTTGGCCCAAAACAGCATGACATGGCCCAGGGCACGACCTAGTCAGGGCACGACCTAGTCAGGGCACAAATGGAGCTACATTAGATCAACATGATATGCTGGCATGATTACATGTACTGATCTCAACCTTCATCTAAATCAAATTAAATTGATTTTAGCCCCTCATCTAATTAAACTAGATCTCATATTCTCTTCTTATCCAATTAAACCAGATGACTTGACAAAGTAGCTAAATTAGACAAATTACTAGAAGGTTACAAACTTTTTACTAATTTCTTTAGGTAGTCAGATTTTATTTCTATTTGTCTTCATGTATGAATTTATACGACAAAGTGACTATTTTAAGGCATAAAGTGTGTGAAGGCAACACATTTAGGTACAAAGTAGACACAAAATAAGAGACTCAAATCTCGCATGAATGGGCTAGTACTATGCAAGCACAAATAAAGGCAAAAATGCATCAACTCAGTAACCGTGAATTGGTATATGGTTATATTATGTCTAAGCTCATACAATACTCTTCATCGTGCTTGGGCCTAGGTGTTTTTACATGAATTATGCCTAGGCTTGGTAAGGCATGACATGACACGACCCACTTCTAACCCTAGCAATCATCACACAAAATCCTTACTCAATTTAACTAATCAAAATTGGAGATTAATTAGCTAATTAAGATTTGCATAGAATTATCCTCCTTTCTCTTATTTTCCTTTTTTTAATCAACTTCTATCTTGCATGCAAAAACTCTGAACCAGTGTTTTAAAAAACCTGTTATGTAACCCGTTATAGCCCGTTATATGACGTAACACCGACCAATCGTTATGTAGCAGGTCTAAAAAACGCAATGTTTGATAACTATGGTTATTTTGTCTGTAACTTATGTTACATTACGTTATTAATGTAACGCACCGTAACCTACGTTATGGTGCAAGTCGGCTTTTTATAACCCCCATATTCTTTCAGTCTATAGCAAAAAAAAATTTCCCAAATCGCTCGCTCGTCGTCCTCTTTGCAACCTCGTTGTCGTTTCCTCGTTTGATGCCGAGAAGAATGAGGACCTCTCTCTGATCGACAACAAAAGAAGAACTATCTCTGGTGGTTCTCCGTCGTGGTGGTTCTTACCGGCGCGTCTCTAAGCGGTGGTTCTCCGTTTCCAAGCACATTTAAGCTCTCTCTACCCCGATCTCTCTCTTCTCTCTCTCTCCATTCCCTCCTAATCTCTATCTGCTCTCTCTGCTTTCTCTCTCGATCTCTATCGAGAGAGAAAGCCAAGAGAGAGATGGGGGGGAGAGAGTGATAAGGGGAGAGAGCATAGAGAGATGGTTGTGGGTAAAATATCAGAAAGAATGAAGAAAACTGGAGATATAATTGAATAGCATATTGTAAATTGAATTATGAATTATAATGAATAGCATGACTAAAAAATTATAAATTATGATTAAATTATGAATTCTTATAGATTGAATTATGAATCTTTGTGTATATTGAATAACATGGCTAAAAGTTAGGAATTATAATGAAATATACGGATCATATTGTTGTTTGTGTAGATGAAATTATGGATTATAACTTGTGAATGTGAAAAATTATTGTGATAATTGCTAAACGTTTTATATATTGCTTTGATATTTTTTTAGATTTTTAAAAATTATTTTCTTATTTATAAAAATTCTTAAATATAGTATATATTTTTATTTTTATAAATAAATATTAAATTGCGTAACCTACGTTATATGTTACGTTATAACCTATGTTAACATAACAAAAGAAAAACGTTATTATTACGTTATCGTTATTTTAAACATTGCTTTGAGCCCGTTTTTTGCACACAAACCAAAAACAACAGGTAAGAAAAGAGAATGCATCAAGTTTACTTGGTGGTCCACACCTTTATTCAAGTAGGGCACACCTTAAATATTCTTTTCTAGTAAAGATACAATGTTAATATGTTAGAAGACCTTTAAACAATCTCTCCTCCCGTTTCTCTTTTATATAATCTCATATCTTCTCATGCAACAGGGCAGGTAATTCTTAAAGCCCATCCACCTTATCGTCTAATTTTCTTATAATTCTTTCTTGTATTCCTAGAAACTCACCAATATTTTCTAAAATCAGGTAGGAATACTCATTGGATTCCCTTCCTAAAAAGACTATATTTTTGCAGTGGGTAATTCTTAAGGAATCAATCCACGCATCAAAATAGAGAAGTTAATGTAATCAAATTACAGAAAAAATCAATCACAAACACAATGAATTATGTGAAAAATCCAAAGAGGAAAAAATCACGAAGAGGGAGAGAGAAGTTTCATTATGTCAATGACAATTACAATAGGGTTCTTTAGATTCCGGTGAACGTGAGGTCCCTTTCCCATTAGAAAGATCCTATTTATACAAGTCATGTCAAATAGATAGAGTTAGGGAGTTCTGCTCATTTTGAATATCTAAATCCCTTATCTGGCTTAGGATTGAGCCGAACGCCTCAGTTTGAGTTGGTATAAGACAGATTTTATCTCTATTTGGTGATTCGGGCTCGACTCTAGATAATGATGAACTGCCTCCGAGAAGTTGCTACCTTATTTGAATTAAAATTGAGTTTAAGGATAAAGATCTCTGTAATCAGATCTGATTCTTATGTTAATCTTCCGACCCATTCGTAATCCAAACGATGATTTCGGATTAGCTGTTCTGGAAGTAACCATGCGTCGCATATCCACGCGAGGCTCGATTGACATGCGTCGTGATCTCGAGCGAGTCAGAAAGTGACCACTATATATGCCTCCTCTGCTCCTTCAGGAAGAGGTCGGGAACGCTCCCTCAGGGGACTTAGGTTCCCAGAGTCTTCGATGTAGATAGGAGAGCATAATGAAATGAGAACTTTTTAGATCTGAATTCAAGGTGTTCATTATTGCTTCGGAGTTTGTCGTGTAGTGGCGTGCACAACGATACAGTCTGGCAAGGCTTTAAATGTGCGTTACATCTAGTGTTGCGTCAATCTAGTTAGTGCGGCACTGTGTTCGAGGTGGGTGTTGCATATCTCGAGTGGCGATGTTGGGAAGGTAACCGTCTCTTATGAAGGTGGGCGCTTTTCGAGGAAGGCATGGTGCATCTAGCGATGGTTCGAGTCCCTTCTTTTATGACTCGTGTAGGATCCCGAGTGAAGCAATGCTTAATCTTCCTTTGGGATTAGGAGCCTAGGAGGTTGGCTCTTAGGCTTCTTTCCCTATATATGTAGGATGAGACTCCTCAGGAGGGATCTGAGCTACCTTCTGAAAGTCTTTTCCTATTTTAAAGGCTTGTTCTATTCGGCAAACAGTGATGTTTTCTTTGTCCTTCATTCAATAGAGGAAGGGGATGCAATGGGTAGTGCTGCCTACTGCACTCCTAATATTTAGGAGTCTATTCGTCGAGGAGTCTTAGTTCTTGCGATGGGCTCGTCTAGCAGTCTCAGTTCTTGCGACGAGGCCCAGCTGCGGGGATGGACAGGGAATGAGCTATCTTATGCTTGGTCTGTATGTCTGGCCTTTAGTCAGAGCAGACTGGGGTGAACTTTGTTCTTGCCCCCTTTTTCTTTCCTCATAGCGAGCATGTAGTAGGGAGCATAAGAGTATTTGACGACGGTTCTGGTATCAGGAGCCGATCGTCTATGCCCTCATGGGGGTGCCGCCTCCTTGTCCGCCTCCGCTCCGGAGTTACGGTCTTGGTATAGCTTGCAGGCTTTGGTCTACAATATGGTCGCGGTTCTCTTGCTATGGTCTTCCTGAGAGTTCTCGGTATTGTCGCTCGTGCGGCTCTGGGGGGATTGCTCATTTAGGAGTCATCACCAAAGCACGACTTAGGATGTGACGGGTTCCCTTGTTTATGATTGTGACCTCACTGCTCGGGGGCTATCTAGCTTCGTAGCATCGAAAATGACTCAGTGTGTGGCCTCCCTGGTGGGGTCTGCTAAGGGTTCTCAGTTGGAGAGAAGCCCGCCTGTTAGGAGTGAACTCTGTCTTTCAAGGGTTCCTCGGGAGTTATCCGCTAGGGTGTAGAAGATCTGAATGAGTTCATTTCGAAGAGGTTTATCGGGCACGACTCCGTCTTTCAGGAGGTTCCCGATAGGTTGCCTTTAGGGCGTAGAGGATCCATCGGGCCTGCTCAGGCAGTCACTAGGTTCTAACCCGTCGTTGGCTGGACCTGAACGGCCAGCGTGGGCGAGCCTCCTCTGTTAGGAGGTTCCCCGAGGGGCGCTGTCAGGGTGTAGAGGACCCGTGTAGGCTGCGGGCCTGCTCAGGCAGTCATCGAGGTTTTAACTCGTAATTGGCTGCACCTGAACAGCTGGCGTGAGCGAGCCTCCATCTCTCAGGAAGTTTCCTGAGGGGCACCGTCAGGGTGTAGAGGACCCGTGTAGGCTGTGGGGCTGCTCAGGCAGTCATCGGGATTTTAACCGGTCATTGGCTGGACCTAAGCAGCCGGCTTGGGCGAGCCTTCATCCGTCAGGAGGTTCCCCGAGGGGCGCCGTCAGGGTGAAGGGACTCGTGTAGGCTGTGAGGCTGCTCAGGCAGTCATTGGGGTTTTAACCCGTCATTGACTGGACCTAAACAGCCGGGTGGGCGAGTTGGCTGCGGGCCTGCTCAGGCAGTCATCGGAGTTTTAGCCCGTCATTGGCTGGACCTGAGTAGCCGGCGTGGGCGAGCCTCCATCTTTCAGGAGGTTCCCCAAGGAGTGCCATTAGAGTGTAGAAGACCTGTATAGGCTATCTTATCTTCATCTGGTGAGTTCATCTTGATCTGATTATAGCCGGAGTAAGCATCCATGAAGTTAAGAAGCTCGTGTCCTGCCATAGCTTATACTAGTTGATCGATCCTCAGGAGGGAATATCTGTCCTTTGGACAGGCTTCGTTGAGATTCGTAAAGTCAATACAGACTCTCCACTTTTCGTTCTTTTCTTCACGAGGATGGGATTAGAGAGCCAGTCAGGGTAGAATGTTTCTCGAATGAAACCATCCTGGATTAGGCGATCGACCTCATCGCTGATGGCGCGACTCCTTTCCTTGTTCATTCTTCTAAACTTATGCTTTACCGATTTAGCGTCCGCCCGTATGGAGAGCTTGTGACAGATTACTTCGGGGTTAATCCCCGGCATGTCAGCGGGAGACTATGTGAATACGTCTGTATTCTCCGATAAGAATTGTTTGAACAATACCGTCTCCCATGGATGCAAGTTTGAGCCGATTCGGAGGGTCCGTTTGGGATGATGAGGATTTACCCGAATAACTCCGGCTCTTCCTCAATCATGCTGTCAGGATTCCTCGACTCGGTTGGTGAGTCGAGGTTTGAGTTTTCATCGAACTTTGATTGCTATTGATTAGTAATCCTCTTCTGTTTCTTATCCATATGAGATTCTTCATTAGGGTCTGCTCGGGATGCTTTTGGCATCCAACCCGACCTCTTGCGGGCAACTGCAGCAACTGTTCTGGCCATCGCTTAGTCACCTCTTATATTGACCATTTCGGATGGCTTGGGGTACTTCAGCAATTGATGATGGGTGGACGGAATCGCTCTCATCATGTGGATCCACGACGTCCCGAGGATGGTGTTATAGGGGATGAGACGTCTAGGATGCAGAATTCAGTCACGATGTTGAATGGATCGGCTCGGACAGGGGACTCGACAGTGCCGGGGGAACATGCCTCGTTCCCGTCAAATCCGTAAAGAAGCGACTAGGTTCGAGGGATGATCAATTTTCGGGCCAGCTGGGAGTATCCTCCATTCAATCGAGGGCGTGGCCGTAGAGGATGTTGGCGCTACTTCCCTCACCCACTAGGATCTTCGACGCTTTACAACATTCGATTTGTGCTGTCACGACCAAGGCGTTGTTGTGCAAAAAATGTATGGCATATGAATGTTCTTCTGAGAAAAGACTGGCCCACTGGGGACGTAGGGTGCGAGTTACTATTGCTGGATGACTGTCCCTGCAGGCTTCATTGACGTAGATGGTCCTCTCCTTGGCGGTGGTGCCTTTTATTGGAGAGTTGTCGAAGATGGCGTTCACCTCCCGGTACTGAACAAGGGTGCTGCCAAGGTGATCGGCTGGGGCCTCAGGCTGCCTCTGCAGTCTAACCTCCGAGGGTAATCCGGGATTGAGAATGAACTTTCAGAGGTATCCCTCGTTGACCAAGTCTTGGAGGTACCGTCGTAGGATCCGACAGTCTACCGTGAGGTGGCCCCTCCCATTATAGAATGCGCAATAGTCACCAGACCTTGGCCCTTTTTTGTTAGGAGGGAGGGGTCTGGCCGGACGCCTGACCCAAGGTTGGTCTTTGATGGCGATGAATATCTGGTCGATCGGTATCCGAAATGGGGTGAGGTCGCGCTCCGACTCACCTCCCTTGTCGGATTCAGTAATGCGCCTTGATGGCTTGTGGACGGCTGAAGAGTTATGGCTCGGATTCTTCCTCGAGGGAAATTGTGGCTTCAGCTTCTCGGTCTCAGGGCTTTGTTTCGGGGAGCGGTTGAACGTAGTCCGGGTTGACTCTTCTATTTGAATATATTTCTGAGCCCGAACAAGAATATCTCTCATTCTGGTGACGTTCTTCACTATGTGTTTGTAAAAGGGATTGGTGACCTGCAGTCCGCTGATGAAGGCGGCGGCGGCCACATCCTCGTTGCAATTGTATGCCAAGACCATCTAACTCTGAAAATAGTTGACATAGTTTTTCAGGCTCTCCCCGACTTTCATTTTTACTGTGACAAGGTGGTTGTTGTTCCTCTGGAATTCCCTACGAGAAGCAAACTGGTTAAAAAAAATGCCTCGGCCATCTCATGGAAGTTCCGGAGCGAATTCCTCGGGAGCAAATAGAACCAGTGGTAGGCGACCCCCTTGAGGCTGGATAGGAATGCTCGGCAAAGGAGGTCGTCATGGTCGTAGACCGCTATCATGTCTTGCTAAGGGCGTAGATGGAGTGGGTCGGAGGTTCTCGAATAATGATCAAAGGATGGCATTACAAACTTCTTTGGGAAGCGGAGCGAGGTGATCTCTCTTGATAACGGGGAGTCGATGGGCCTCAACCTGCTGTACTTCATCCCTTTTGAGAACTGTTGACTCCCTTGATTGAGTCGCTCCTGAACTAGATCCGCTATGTCCTAAATCCGAGGTAACTTTGGCGTTCGAGAATGCCAAGTGTCCGTAGAGTCCTCTTCATCTTTATAGGTCTCCGACTGGATGCGCCTCGAATTTTTAGTGGAGTGAACAAATTCCTGTGTGCGCGTTGGCGAAAGGGGGCCCGCGGGTTTCCTCCCGCAGTGGGAGAGATCGCGACCCTGTTGTACTCCGATCTGTTTGGGCAAACGTGTCTGGACATATGTTGCCGCCTCTTTCTCATGGGTGGCTACCACACATAGACGGATCATCTCCGTGCGCTGATTCTCCAACTACTTCCGCATGGAGGAAAGCAACTGGAGGAGTTGGCCTTCGTTGAGCGGAGGCGCGGGTTCAGCGGTCTGTAGCGACACAACAGTAGGATGTGAGTCCTCTGCGTCTAAGATGTGGACTTTTGATATGGTGGGCAGATAGTTTGTTGGTTCTGCTGCCCCTATCACTTTCACCGCTTTCTTCGGAACGACGGGGTCGACCGTAGTCTGATTGACACTCTTCCTCGATGAAGCCATATCAGTTATGCTGGGTAGTTTTAGATGGAGTAGGGTATTTTGACGGAGAGGCCTCGAGCGTGACTTCAAAACTTCTCAACGAAAGCACCAAATGCGGTGGGTAATTCCTAGGAAATCAATCCACGCACCAAAATAGGGAAGTGGATGTAATCAAATCACAGAAAACGCGAGTCGCAACCACAGTGAATTACGTGAAAACCCGAAAAGGGAAAAATTCATGGAGAGGGAGAGAGAAGTTTCACTATGTTAATGGCGATTACGATAAGGTTCTCTGGAGTCAGGTGAACGTGAGGTCCCTTTCTCATTAGAAGGGATCCTCTATTTATACAAGTCTTGTCAAATAGATAGAGGTAAGGAGTCTTGCTCATTTTGAATACCTAAATCCCTTATCTGGCTTAGGATTGAGCCGAGCGCCCCGGCTTGAATTGGTGTAGGACAGAGTTCATCTCTATTTGGTGTTTCGAGCTTGACTGCATATAAGGTTGAACCACCCCGAGAGGTTGCTATCTTATTTGAATAAAGATTGGGCTTAAGGATAGAGATCACTTAATCGGACCTGACTCTTATGTTAATCTCCCGACCATTCACAATCCAAATAAGGTGATGATTTGGATTAACCGTTCTGGAAGTAACCGTGCGTCGCATATCCACGCGAGACTGGATTGACACACGTCGTGATCTCGGGCGAGTTAGAAAGTGACCACTACAATTTTGTTAGGAAATTAATCATATTCCTTTTTCAGAAAGGGCTCCTTTAATAAATCATCAAAAGTTACCAGAATAACCCAAGTGACATTAGAGATATTTTACAACAGGTACTCCAATAATTCAAGGAATATCCAACAAGCGATTTTTAGTTTCTATGAATTCAATATGTTTTCTGTGTTATTTTTTATGAACTGAAGCAAAACCGTAAGTCTCCTTAGATTTTCTTTGCTTGTTTCAGATAAAGAGAAGGCTGCATTATTGGAGTGGAAGACGCGATACCAGATAATCATAGGAATTACTCGTGGACTTCTCTATCTTCACCATGACTCTAGATTTAGAATCATTCACAGAGATCTCAAAGCTAGTAATATTCTCCTGGATAAGGATATGAATCCTAAAATTTCTGACTTTGGTATGGCAAGAATTTTCGGAGGAGATGAGACAGATATCAATACGAGAAAAGTTGTTGGTACATAGTAAGTATGAATGTGTGCACGCGCATGCGCCCCTGTATGTTCCAAATTCTCTCTATGGAGAACTCATGTGATTATTTTCTGGCCATTGCAGTGGATACATGTCTCCTGAAAACGCATTGGATGGGAATTTCTCAATGAAGTCCGATGTATTCAGCTACGGTGTCGTAGTTCTAGAGATTATAAGCGGACAGAAGAACAGAGGGGTGTACGCTCACTCCCTTACCTAAACCTCGTGGCACATGTAAGTCACTTTTTTACTCTTCTAATATGTTTGGAATGGAGCATTATTCTGACATTGTCTGTACTTTGGTTCAGGCTTGGGATTTATGGAATGAAGGCAAAAGCTCACAGCTAGTTGATGAAACAGTGAGTGATTCAGTTTCTATGAACGAAGTCTTAAAATGTATTAAGATAGGTTTATTATGTGTGCAAGAGCGTGCAGAGGACAGACCGTTGATGTCAACTGTAATCCAAATGTTGGGTAGCGACATTGCTTCATTGCCACAGCCTAAGAAGCCTGGATTTATCGCGAGAATGGATCCCGTTGAAACAAATAAATCTTCAAGCAAGCAAACATCAAATGAAATGACTATTTCTTTGTTGGATGGTAGATAGGTATTTGTTCTAGTCTGCCCCAATGAATTTTTGTTATTATAATTTAATATATTTTGGTTTCTTTTACTTGTATTATTTGTCTGTATACTTTTGTAAACATTAATTTTTTTTAGCACATTTTGAACAAAGGAAGGTGTGATTGAATGAGCAACAAAATTGTTGGGCATAATTTTTTTAGATCTGTTCTTGTAAGTTGTAAGGATGGTTACTTATGTGTACTAGATGGTCATATTAAAGGTTTGGATTGGGCACAGATTGGATTTCTGTCAGATATCTATAAAATACGAAAAAACAATTTGTGATGCTGAGTAGAATTTGATATCAATGACAACTTTTAAAACATATAGTATTTATCAAGCATTGGGAGAAATTATACTCAATAATTTGGCATTCACTCAAAACTCAAACTTCAATGCGAATATTGAGTTCAATTAAAGGGCCAATATTTATGAATTACTTTTTGAGATTGAGGTAATATTCCATAACATATTTAATCAAACAGAAAATTTAATAATAATCAGTAATTACTAAAAATTGTGTTTTTGTTTGCAACTTGCAAGGGAAGTTTACAATCGAAGTTGGAATTCATGTCACCTTTCCAGAAACCAAGGAATATGAATCCAACTGTGAGCCATTTTCGAGTTTTCACCTTTGGTTATGTTAATTTTTATGATCCCTTGCACGTTGAGTTCAACAAGAGAGTGATTCAACACATCTTTATGAGATAAAGCTAGTGAAAGAAAAGAACAGATGATCCATTGCTACACATCAAGAAATGTAGTGTTTAAACTTCGTTTTTGTTTCCAAGTGAATTGCATGAAATGAGTCAGTTACAGCTTCATTCTTCTTCTTGCTCCTCTTTTGTTTTGGATTTAATGATTTGTTCAGTCCAGTATGATGACAGACAGGAACTTAAGCTCTGAGCCGTATTCTGAGGGTATTTGGGGCTGGACTGGCCGATTCTGGGCCGAACAGGCTGCAAGTTTGATGACTCCGGCCGGGGGAACTGCACGATAGGGGATTGCGAGCTCAATCAGATAACAACCACACCTCCGGTCACAAGTCTAGGGTTCAGCCTCAGTATGACCAACGGATAGGACCTGTATGCTGTTAGCATCGTTGATGGGTATACAAATCTTCATTCTATTTCTTTTACGGTCCCGTTTGGCAACATAGTTCCTGAAACTGGGTATATTTAAGTTAAAAGAAAAATCTACTCAAAATAGAGTTTTGATAACCCAGTTTTTTAGAGCCTTCCAAATCCACAGTTTCAGTAACTCCAGTTTGTCTTTCAAGCAATATCTAGTTTCAGTAACTCCAGTTTGTCTTTCAAGCAATATCTAGTTTCAGTAACTCCATTTTGAGCCTGAAACTCTCCCGAATTGAAGTTGAAGTTTGGGAAACATAACTTGTTTCCAAACGAGACCTCACAAGAGCCTCCCAGACACCACCAAACATCTTTTGTTTTTAGTTGTTGGTGGTGACCCACTTTGAAGTCCAGTTGGTAGATTTCAGTGTTTTAGTTTCGTGCAACGCCCTCGCTGCAGGAACAGACAGTTGTCATTGGAAAGTAAAAGCCAGTCATCTTTCGATATTCGAGTTCAAGTAGAAATACTTACATTTTTAGTCAAATGTGGTTCTGTGAACATTCCATTGGAATCTTATACTGGAAGGCAAAAAAAGACGGCAACAAGTAAAGTAAAAAAAAAAAACTTCAGGATCTATCTATAGAAAAATTCGATGTGTGGTATTTAATTATTTGTAACTCAAAGAAATTTTATGGTGTTTATCTATAATTTAGCCAAACTTGCTATCCTTAAGTAAATCTATCTACTATATATAATGCAAACACTTCTGAGGGGATTGTGATAAAAATGTAATATATGATTATCTAGTGCCTAAGCACAAACAAAAGGATGAAAAAGTTGCTTGACATTACAAATTTTGCCATTAATCTCCTATGCATTTCCTTTTTACTTTTATAATCCCAAGCCCCAAAAAAGAATTATAGATTTCTGCTGAAGAAATAGAAAGAAAAAAATCAAACTAATTTTTTTTATTTTCCTTAACTATCAAATATATTTATGGCGCATCTCTCCTAATTCTTCTTGCATATTATCCACTTAAAAATGACATGATCAAAATTGAAGTTATTTTAATTGTAAGTCTTATTCCTAAACTACTAAAAAAGAATCTTATTTAAAGGAAATTACATGACAAAGTTATCATCATATTCCTCATCATCATTATCATCGACTTGGAGAAGTTCTCCATATCTGACCCTTTTTTGATAGAAAAGGCTCATTTTATGATGATGATACAGCGAAAAGAGCTAAGGTCTCTCGCACTAATATTTGAACTTGACAAGAAAACCAAAACAGGCATTGATTAAGAACTTAGCGAGTGATATAAAACCATAAGTTGTAGTAGTAGATTCTAAACTCTAATTTCAGAAAAGCTCAGCTATGTCGACCAAGAGAAAATAAATCAACAAGACATTAAAAGTAAGAAAACAAGATATTTCCACAGTGTCAAAGCTCAAAATATTGATACAATGTAATAATATTACGGGGGAAATAGCCACAATATGTTGTATGTCATTAAAATTGAACTCAGCAAGATAAGATGGAAAATAAACCAAAAGATGAGGCAGGAACAGTGGCAATAGAGATTAAGTTACCCCAATTCCAGTGTGTAACTGTTTCATGTGTTATTACTTATTATAGCTCCGACCTTTTATTGCTTGTCTCAAACTTTTGGGAATTGCAGTTACTTATTAGAATGCACCTTCAGGGCACAAAGAATTTGAACCTGTGTTCATGTAGAAAGAAAAGAACTAATTAAGATTTGGGAAACCATACCTAAAGGCTAAACCCAAGCATTCTGTAAAACAGATCCAGTCAAATATTGAAGTTCTGAAAAAACAATAAGAAGGAAGAAGCTAGCCTCCTCCTAGTACTGCTGATTATATCTGCTTTCTTGTTGTCAAGGCTGGGGTGAGTTAAGGTGACTCTATAGATCCTTCCATCAAAGAAAACAGTTTTCTGCAGTCCAGAATGCTATGGCCTATATCTGAAGGCCTTGCCATGAGAAACTGAAGCTTCTTTGATGCTGAAAAATGAGCCTTGGCTGAGACAAATTAAAGCTCTGGGTTTGCTTCCTAGTGCTTGAATAGTGTGAAAAATGTCAGCATCTATTAATGCTGGTGGAGCAGTAACAGTGGAATGCAAAGCTGCATTGAGCCTGTAGGTCCCTGTGGCTGAACACTTCATCAAGCTTACTAACGTTGAAAAGAAGCTTGACGGGAACTTCCGTATTTCTTCAAATTCTAGAAAAATGCAAGCAGAGAAAGAAGATAGACTCGACATAGATTTTCTATTGAGCAGCAAATCTTTCAGTTTCATTACTGCACTACATTCACAGACCGGTTTCAGCGAAAGCAGCAAACCATTTAATTCCCTCTCTGATTTTATTTGAGTGTAGTTTGACTTTTATACCTGGAAGAAACAATTAACCAGATAAATTATGCAGATAAGTTAAAATGATTTCTGCTAAACCAGTTCCTCTTCCACTTGCCTCTATAGGTAGGCCACTGGCCAAATGATCAACAACAACAAAGCCTTCATCTCAATCTCTCTCTTCCATTCAGCTCTGTTAAAGGTCATATACTCTCTGTTAAGTGAAGCATTATCATCTACTCCTTAATTGCTTCCGTTCAAGTTTGTTTAGGCCTCTATAAACCTCATTGCTCCGTTAGTATGATCTTACCACAATTCTTAATTGACACACTTCTTGGTCTCTGTTGCACATGCTCAAAACATTTGAATAGATTCTCCCCCATTTTATTCTCAAGATTTAGACAACACCTCACGAGGCTTGAGTCCTATATTGGAGCCCAGAATCAGCAATATAAAAACTTTTCTCAAACTGTTCAATGAGTCTTACAAGACTGTATGTGTTGGCATCAGGAGCTGCTTCTCTTAGGAATAATTTTATATGGAATATTAACCATTCCCTTTACATGACAATTAGAAAGGTATTATATACAAAGGTACATCTATTATACTTTGGTTCCTTAAAATTATTGAATTAATTTCTTTGCATTAACGAATCACCATATCCACAAAACCTTCGAGTAGCACATGGGTACTCTCAGACGCCGATGTAGATCTTCTTACTTGAAAGGAGAAAACTTTATTCATCCCCATCTCACTGGCCTTCAATACTTCCTTTGCTAGACCTGCTTTTAAACAACTTGAGGTGCCAGTAAGTTATAGAATATGGCTTGCATCCATTCGCCTCCATTTCTTTGTATAGCTCAAATGCTTTATCCAGAAGTCCATGCCTACACTGACACTAATATCTGCATTGAAATTGCTCTGGTAACTTAATTTCTCTCCTTGATTTCATCTCTGCCCAAATTTCCTCAGCCTATAAAGTATATCTGGAACTTGTCCTTCCAAATGCTTCAATTGTTAACACAAGGCTTTTGGATCTAACATGAGGAAGGTTCTTGTTAAGTTGGGTCATTAGTATTGGGTTATTTGGTTGTTCCCCATGTACCTTCCTTGTCTTCTATATATATCCCCCTTGTCCCTATGAGTAAAACTAATCATTTTCTTTGAGGGTTTATATATCTCTACATGGTATCAGAGCTAGGTTCTACTGTCTGTGCCGTTGCCTACACCTTCTTCTACTATTTCTTCACCAGTACTGCCAGTAGAAACTCCGAATCCACCTGCATCAAAGCCAGTTCAGAATTTCAGATACGTCTACGCTCATCGTCCAAAAGTTCCTACCTCCGAACCAGTTCCAGCTAACTCCTCTCCAGTAAACAGTCCACCTCTTCCACCATCGGCATCTTTCTCTGTTTTTGATATTCCCATTACTTTTCAAAAGATAAATGGTCTTGCACTGATCATCCTATTTTGAATTTAATTTTTTATGATTGCCTTACCCCTACTTTTCGTCAGCTTGCTCTATCTTTATCTTCTGAGTCTATACCCAAGTTTTATACAGAGGCTTTATTGGTACCTGCCTGGAAGCAAACTATGGATGAGGAGATGGAAGCTCTTATTTCTAGAGAAACTTGAGAGTTGATTTCGGCACCAACCGATGCTGTTGTTGTTGGTTGTGACTGAGTTTTTACTTTAAAATACCGCCCAGATGGATCTGTGAATAGATATAAGACCAGGCTAGTAGCCAAAGGTTATACTCAGACATATGACATAGACTATTTTGAGACATTCTCACCAGTTAGTAGGATGAATTCTATCAAGATTTTGTTCTCTATTGCTGTTAACTTGTCATGGTCATTGTTCCAACTGGATGTCAAGAACGCTTTCTTATATGTAGATCTTCAGGAGGAAGTTTATATGGAGCAACCTCTAGGCTATATTGCTCAAGGGAGATAAAAGTCTTTCGTCTCAAGAAGGCCATATATGAACTCAGGCAGAGTCCAAAGGCGTGATTTGAGAAGTTCAGCTTTACTATTTCTGGTATTGGCTTTCACCGGTGTCATTCAGATCACTCTGTCTTCGTTTGACACACAAAGTCTGGCATCGTAGTTCTGACTGTTTATGTTGATGACATTGTCCTGACTGGTAGTGATTCAGTTGGGCTATTTGAGACTAAGAAGTATCTTAAGCGTCATTTTGCAACCAAAGACATGAGACGTCCAAAATACTTTTTGGGAATTGAAGTTGCACATCAAAAACATAGTGTACTTCTTTCCCAGTGAAAGTATGCTCTGGATCTTCTTGAGAAAGCAGGACTTTTGGATGCAAGCCTGCTAACACTCCATAGGAAGTCAATGTGGATTTATGATTTAATGACAGTCTACACTTGATGATCTAAGAAGATATAGGATATTAATTGGAAAGTTGATATATCTCACGGTTACTAGGTCAGATGTAACTTTTGCTATAAGGGTACTAAGTAGGTTCATGTATCAGCCTAGAGAGACTCATTGGTTAGCTGTAATAAGGGTTCTGACTTATATCAAGAGTTGTCCTGGGAAAGAGTTGGTGTACAAGAAACATGGGCATATACGTATTTTCTGGATACTCGAATTCTGGATATGCTGGTGATCGAGAAGATAGAAAGTATACTATTGGTTATTGCACCTTTGTTGGAGAAAATCTGGTGACTTGAAGCAAAAAGTAAGATGTGTCTTTCTTGAGTGCAGAAGCTGAGTATAGAGGTATGACTCATACAACATGCAAGATGGTATGGTAAAAGTCCACTGATGGAGTTTGATTTCAGACAGCTAGGCCTATGTCTATGCATTATGATAACCAGTCTGCCATCAACATTGCCCAGAATCCTATATTCTATGAAAGGATCAAGCATATTACAATTGATCATTTTGTCAAAGATGCTTGGACGAAGAAGGTGGTTACATTCCAGTTCATACCGTCTTCAAAGCCGTTGGCTGATCTCCTTACAAAAGCTGCCTCACCTCAGGTGTTTTCTAATTTATGTAACAAGCTGGGCATGTTAGATGTCTATACTCCAGCTTGAGGGGGAGTGTTAAGTTGGGTTATTAACACTGAGTTATTGGGTTATTGGGTTGTTACCCATATACCCTCATTGTCTTCTATATATATCCCCCTTCTCCCTATGAATAAAACTAATCTTTTTCTTTGAGGTTTTCTACTTCTCTACAGTTCTCAACCAACTTCCATGTCATCTCTAATTCCTTATCCTTCCCCAGGTACCACACAAGATAAGAACATCATGAGTTGTCCATAAGTTTTTACTATTCAATTGCTTCCTGCCATATACACACTTTGTAAAGCAATGTAGCACGAACACTTCTATCATGAAGCCGTGTCGTATCCAAAACGTGACTGATACACGTGTCAGACACACATGTTGTGTGTGTATTTTTAAAAATTTGCCACGTGTCCTTGTGTCGTGTCCATTTCAACGTTGTCGTGTCTGTGCAACATAGTTGTAAAGTCTTGCCACATCATATGCTTTTGCTAGACTACGATAATTGATTTCATTTGGTTCAACCTTTTATCACTTCATATCATTAAACACTCTAGACCAGGATCAGAACCAGAACGGCCTTCTCTGGTCCGAAACCGGGCAACGAGTCAAACTTTTGGCCTCGTTTTGCCCGACTCGTCGAGATCGGTCCTCATTTTGCCCGACTCGGGGCTAACTCGATCCCAACTCGGGCGTCTCGGCTGAGATGCCCAAGTCGGGCTGAGTTAGCCCCGAGTCGGGCAAAATGAGGCCCAATCTCGACGAGTCGGGTCATAAAAGTGAAAAAAGCAAAAATAAAATAAAATAAAATATAAACTTACCCGATCTCGCTCGCGGCAACAGTAGCAAGTGGCTGTTGCGCAAAGCCGGTCGTGCCTGCATGCCGACACCGTGCGCCACTTAGCCGGCGACCCGCCTCCTACTCGATGTTTGTCGGAGTCGGCCAAGTCATCGATCGAGCACAGCTTACGAAAGAAAAGAAGAAGAGGGAAAATGTAAGAGAGAGAAAGGAAAGGGAAAGAGAAGGAAAAAAGAATTTGCAGAAGAATTGGAGGAGAATGGAAGAGAATTTTTGGGAGAGAGTTGGGTTTTGATATCTTCAGTTTGCAGAAAAAATGAGAGAGAGAACGAGGGATTCTGATGATGAGTGGGGTATTTATCTACTTAATTAGTTATTTTTTAAATACAACTTCTAGAGCTCTCTAGCTCTCTGTCTCCCTCTTCCCCATTTAATAAGGGATTCTGATGATGAGAGCATGGACACCATCATTTTCTTCTCTCAGATTTCCCCAATTACCCCCTCAAATCATCATATTTCTCCAATTACCCCTCAAAAAAAAATTATTTTGGATATGTGATACATAAAAATTGATATCTATATATTTTTTTCAGATTTGTATTAATTTTTTCAGAATTTTTTGAGTTTTATTTGTAGCGTTTTGCGCGAATCACCCGAGTCCGTTCCGCGACCGATGTGGAACGGTGCCCGCTGAGTCAGCAACCGGGATCACTTTGAACCATTCTCTAGATAGCCCTTAATGTTATGGTCATTGGCTTCGATATCCAAGAGAATGTTATACATGGATACTTGGGGACAAACACCATCGGCCTTCATTTGTGTGAGGATCTAGGAATTGATTTCTTGCGGCCAGAATAGGAATGTTCAATCAGACGGTTAAAAACATGGTTGGAGATAGGGAAGGGCAATTTCCTCATCTTTCTAATGTTATCATAAAAAAGCCTGATCTTACCCTCATCCGGGCAGACCATGTCTAGATCTTGTAAAGCAATTCATTCTGATGCTCACGAGGGATGCAAACAAGGAGGCTTTCACCACGTGAGACACCTTGAAGATTAGTTGTGAATTCCAGAAGATAAGAATTTAGCCAGCTCTCTCATATTATAGGTTCTCCCATAACCTGTAGAAAAACACAAATATCATCTAGTTTAATTGCCTTTGCTCTGGCTTCTTTCTTGCTTTTGACAAAGGTTTTTATATAAAAGCATCGTATAACCAGGAAAATAGTAACAAAATTTTGAGATTAAATGATAAAATAAAAGGATTTAAGCCATAAGTAGCAAACAACAAATTGTGCTTAGAGGCAGTGTAAAATATAAATTCATAAGTTAATAGTTTGACCTTAACATAAAGGTTAATGGAAGAAGAAAAAAGAACAATGTTCAATAAAATGAGCCATCAGAACAAACTTAACAATAGGAAATCGTTGATTGTTGAACACTTGAATATAAGCAACAAAAAGCTTTTACCAAAAATCTCTAGATGGCTACATAAATTTTTTTCTGTGTTTATCTCCATTAAGGGTCATATTCTCTACTAAAATTAACAAGTATTCGATAAGGATTATTCTCAAAGTCAATTCCTGTTCTACCTAATGCAAGAGTCCTTTATCCAGGCTGGGGACTGGTAGAAAAAAAAGACGGAACAGAATTGGCTGAGGCTGAAGCTACCCATCAAATGATAGCTCATTACTAACAATGAACGGTGTTATAGTACATTTAGAACTAGGCAAAAGTTTAGGGACCCACGAACTAAATTCAATGAAACAGGCATATTCCTGAATAACACAATAAGTACAATCTAGGCGTCAGTAGTATAGGGTTGAAAGTATTGACACGTGTTTGGTTGCAAGGAAGTGGGCAGAAGTAAGGAAACGGGGAAGTATAATTGCTCTCTTTCCTATCTATCCAAACACCGGAAAAGGAAAATGAGAAAACTCCTTTTCCTTTTCTCTTTTCCTTTTACACAATTACCTTACTTTCAGGGTGTTACAGTTATTTTTGTGGTCATGTAAATTTCATTTGTAATAAGTTGTGGCTCAAAACAGTTAATTTTGTGGTCATGTAAAACTCACTTGCATTCTAATTACAATCTAATTTTTATTTTTCTTAATTATTTTTATTTTAATATTATTTTGTGGTCAACTTTGTGATCAATTTTTCCATTTTCACTTTCACATTATCATCCAAACACTGGAAAAGACATAACATTTTTCAAATCACACTTCCCAACAACATTCAAACACCGGAAAACTTACTAACCAATTCTCATGTTTCAAAAGGAACTATTACTACTTCCTTACTTTCTCACTTCCACCCCTAACTAAACAGCCCCAACGGCGAAATAGCATTCTGATCCCAGTTGGGCCGAGCTATATGAACCCTTTTCTCCCATTCAGCTCTATCAAGGTCCGTCCCCTCGGTTAATTTCGCAAACTGTATACCCTCCATCCAAGTTCTTTTCAGCGTATACCGAGTCTCAGTATGCTCCTATTACTTCTAACATCTGCCCCATCGAGCTCCATTTTACATGTCCAGACCACAATAGAGTAATAGGTACTCCAATGAAAACACATTCACAATAGTCATTATGCTGATAACTTAAAACTTTGATCTTATTTATTTAGTAGTTTCTTGTATTTTGGGAGTAAAATAGTAGAATTCCCAGGCTCCAACTCATGTCACCGTTACCCACTCCATGCTGGGAAAACCCAATCTCTGAATGGCTTCTAAGCATAAACGAACGCAATCCAATCAACAGAACCCAACGAACAAGCAAAATTCACTTGAAAGAATGTACTCAGGAAAGATCAAAAAATCCCTTTAACTGAAAAATATGTTATTTTCCTCTTTAGTTGTTACAGTCTTCACCTTATCGACTTATAGTTTTAAGTGAAAATCCAGGATCTCATTATAACGAAATTAGACCCAAAATCTTCCCTGAAGACCAGTAAGCAAACGAGACAATGCACCTACCTATAAGGTCAAGATACCACAAAGCAAATAAGAAATTTTCTCCTCTTTCTAAATCAATCGAATAAATGTGGGATGCTTCCAATTTTTACGCGAAAATAAGCAAAATGGAGCAAATTCTAAATGCCCCACAAACCAGGACCTTAATTATTCTCAAATTCCCACTGAGCCATAACTTTAAATCGACAAAACAAGCAAAGAAAAAAAAAATACTATCTTTTTCCCCCTCCCCATTACATCAAACAAGTGGTGGGTTGTGCTCACCTCGAGTAATCGCTTGCTTCTTGAGCTTTCCCAACCGATTGATAGCACTGACGATGCCGTTCCCATTGATGGCAAGCCTCCGCCCATCCGAGACGATGGATTCTAAACCTCATCATCTTCAAGTCCCTGCCCCCGTCACAAAAGTATCGGATTTTTTACGGAAATGAGAAGAGAGAATATCAAAGAGAAGTGAAAGGAATTTAAAAGAGCGCGAGTGTAGAGAGCGAGCGAAGGACACTCGGGGGATGATAGTGGGCCGGGTATACTGGGCCCAATGAATTTTATGTTGGGCTCACGTGCATCCCAGAGGGCAAAAATTCATTTTTTGAATGGTACTTGGGTTCCAAATTGGTTCGGTCAATTTTACTCGACCCGAACCGACGCATTTGCAGACCTAACTTTATGGTTTTTTTTTTTTTAATTTTTTTTTTTTTTCCTGCCTTCGTCTCCAAGCCAGTGAGTAAGCAGACCTTTCTCCTCCCACTTCTCTCTCTTTTTAAGGTAAAATCTTCCGTTCATCAATCGAGAGAGCAAATCACAGTAAACAGAAAAAGGGAGGATTTTTAATTAGCCATGGCTCGCTACGATCGCGCTATCACCGTCTTCTCCCCCGACGGCCACCTCTTCCAGGTGGAGTATGCCCTCGAGGCCGTCCGCAAGGGCAACGCCGCCGTCGGCGTCCGCGGCACCGACAACGTCGTCCTTGGTGTCGAGAAGAAATCCACTGCCAAGCTCCAGGACTCCAGGTAACACTCAAATCTAGGGGTTTTCTAGGGTTAGTGCTATGGTTTCCCTGATCCGGTTTCATCTAAAAGTAAAAACCCTAACTTGATCGTCCTCAGATCGGTCCGCAAGATCGTCAACCTCGACGACCACATCGCGCTCGCCTGCGCCGGGCTCAAGGCCGATGCCCGCGTTCTCATCAACAGGGCGCGGATCGAGTGTCAGAGCCACAAGCTGACGGTGGAGGATCCCGTCACCGTTGAGTACATCACGCGGTACATCGCGGGCTGCAGCAGAAGTACACGCAGAGCGGAGGTGTGAGGCCGTTCGGGCTGTCGACGCTGATCGTTGGGTTCGATCCCTACACTCAGGTTCCGGCTCTGTACCAGACGGACCCTCTGGGACTTTCTCGGCTTGGAAGGCGAATGCCACGGGGAGGAACTCCAATTCAATGAGGGAGTTCTTGGAGAAGAATTACAAAGAAGTGTCAGGGCAAGAGACGATCAAGCTTGCCATCCGCGCCTTGCTCGAGGTGAGTTTCTAACGTTTTGTTGGTAATGCTAAGTTTTGAAGCATATTGGTCAATAGAGTTGTTACTTGGTAATGTCTTAATGAGCTGATTAAAGCTACTGGACCTTATTTTTTATGTACATTAGGATTTACAAATATTTTGGTGAGTGTAGGCAGCTGTTTAGGAAAAACTCTAGCTTGTGTTTGTTCTAGGAGAGTTGGGGAACGAAATGGGGATTGAGGTCTTCTATTTTTCTTTCTCTTTGATGTTATTCTGAAAATTTAAGATTGTTAAGGGTCTTTAGGAATGGTTAATGCTTAAGTGGAGTGGAGTTTTTGGGGTATTGGTTGGTGTTTTTTAGGAGCTTATGTTTTAGATGGTTGAGGGGGGATAGCAATAGGTTTTGAGTGAACGGAAAGAATCACCTCTGCAGAGTCATTGGTTGGAAAACATGTTTACAATGTAGGTGACATGAGAAGTCTTTTCAGATCAAGTCATAAAAAATTCAAATTTGTAACCCATCATAACCATCCAATTATTGCATGTAATGGGCTTTGTCATGCTAGTCCAAATTAATTTGGTGAGAATGTGTTGGAGGGGTCTTACTATTCTGGCCTGTCGGAGTGTGTGGAATCTGAGTCTATGGTCTATCCTATGTGTTGGTAGCTATGCTACCCCTGCCGGCTCTTGCTAGACTAGCCACACATGAACAAATCACAAGAAGTCCGTTACATGTAAGAACTCCTGCATCCAACCATCATTCATGATGATATGCTTCCAAGCCTATATGTCATTGCCAAATTGAGTAAAGGAAGGAAGCTATCTTGCTGAACATCGGAACTGACCCGAGGTGAAGCCATAACCAATCTCAAGGTTCTTCCATCTTCATCTGCTGTATTGACCAATCACAACTGAAAATGTTGTGATTCTGCCCTAGGTGTGTTTCAAATGCAACAAATGAGGCACAACATGAAGGACTGCTCACATCAAGTTTGTGCCCTTGCCACTAACAAGAAAACACACCTATTATGGTTCCCATGTGGAACTCCAATTGTGATGAGGAGCAGGAGGTAATAAGTTTATGGAAGATAATTTACATATAGCAATATGCCACTATCTTTGATCTTGTATCTTCTACACCACTGTGAAATGTAAGGATGTGCAGTAGTGCTTATTTTTTGACAGTCGACCTGATACGTTCATATCTGCTGAGCCTGTGAAAGAAGTAGGAATTGAATCCAAACCGAAGGAGAAAGAATATTTGCGAGACTTAAAGACTGAAATTGATCTAGGACCGAGTCCATTACATGGATGCCACAAGCCAAGTCTATTGCAAGGTTGCATCCATGGATGGCAATTCATATGTTGCTAGGTGGGCAGGTTTTCTCTGAGCAGTTAAGAAGTGTAATTTCATCTTCCTTTTCTATTTTTCTTCACACTTTCTGAAATTTCTGCTTTCTATTTTCTTCGAAACGAGCATAGTTTCTTGAGGAATCCATGTATACTTGCTTTTTAATTCCATTCGACCCATTGCAGTCTCACGGCTATGACCATGTCTAGCATAGAGATGTGAAAAATATATCCTGTAAATTTTAGATATAAGACCAGAATCCACAACAACATGCTTCAATTGACCCCCTTTTTTATTACCAATTTAGATAAGTCTCTTCCTGCTCCATTCCTCAGATACCTCAAAAGTCTCAAACGTAAGGTACATGCAGATGTACTTAAATTAAATATACTCACGAGTCCTACCAAGATGGACCATCAAACAAGGCATATTAAAGCCACAATGCAGCTCAACGGTCAAACTGCTTTGCGAATTAAGCTTCCAGACATCTCATAGATAAGATGCAACTGAGAGTAAGACTAATAGGGCCATGTCAGAAGCTAGTTCATTTGCCATTTGATGCTAGAAGAAATTTCCTGGTGGATCTAGAACTATGTTCTTCAGAATTTAGGAGGAGGTCAGTAACTTACTGACCATATTTTATACACTTGAGTTCCACAAAGTTCTGTTTCTTATGGTAATACAAGTTGATTACTTTCTAATCCTTTTGTTGTTGATATTTGTGAAATGTTCAAGAACAATAAGCCTGCCTGTAAAACAGTTCATTCTGTCCTATTACTGAAGTGTTAAGATTAATAAGAATGGTTTGAATTTCTTTTCATTTGCGTTTTTTACAAGTTTTGTTTGTTGAATTGCTTTTTTATTTACTGTAGACCAGATTTAAAACTATATGAACCCAAAAAGTTATAATTGGGAGTTGACCACATGCCGTAAGAAGCCTTCTGGTGAAAACCTTGTAATAACTATTATATATTACATGCCAGTCTGTAAAAAGATGAAACAATGAAATGATTGTTTTCTTGTATCACTGAAATTATTGAAAGAAAACAGACTGAAGCCATTAATTTTATTGTTAAGTTGTTTGGGTTTGTGGGTTCTACTTTTGCTTAGTTGATTTGCTCACTAAAATCTCTGAAGCGAATTTTAGGAGATTTAAGCCTACAAGAGATAATCAAGGGGATTTTGGTTAGGTTTAATTTTGTTTGTTTTAGTTATTATTGTGTATAAGGTTCATGTATATCTACACCCAATGTATTAATGCATTAGAGGAACCGTGAAACTTAGCTCCTAAAGCTTCAACTTAGCTTAGGGAGAAACTGTCTTTCATATCAGGTATCTGACATTTTAAGAGCTTAAGAAGATTCAAGATAAAAGTAGGATTAATATAGCCATCCACAATGCTAGTGCATATGCCATTTGATGCCATAGGAAATGTTATCATGGGTCTAGACAAATATGTGTACTCCATGCTTCGAAAAGACAGTATGTAATTGACAACAGGCCTGCTTGACTCATTTAAATTCCATTAGGTATTTAGGTTCTGCTTAACACAAATCGACTACTTTAAATTTCTTAACCGTTGGCATGTGTAAATTTTTTAGGGCAAGAAGCCTGATTGTCCCCAGTTTATGGATACTTGTATAAGCATTGAGATTGTTTATTGATTTCTTTTTACTTTGGGTTTGTATTTACAGGTTTGATTTGTGGTGGGTGCCACATTTTTGTGCCTTCACTCAGTAATAGAGAAGCACCTAAAATATATAAAGCCAGATAAGGATCTAAAATGGAGGTTGAGTCATATGCACTTAGGCAGCCTTTTGAAAAAATTGAGTGGATTTAGGATTTTACATTCTAGACTGCATAAAAGAGGAGAAACATCCAGATTGTCTTACCGGAAATGCACTAGGACATGTTTGAGCTATTAGTTTCAATTGACAATGTAGCACAAGTTTAACTTATGACTTCTTCATTTGATTACTTTGACTTTAAGCCCTAACTACTATTAAAAATATTTGAAGATACTAGTCCTACTGGAGATATCAAGTGCACACATCAAAGTTATGCCACTGTATCATTTTGTTTGGGAAGCAGTATGGGGTTAGGGACGCATGTAGTTAGGGAAGGAGTGTGGGATTAGGGACGCGTGGTTATATGACATTTCATTTTGGCAACAACTTATAAATCATTACCTTAACCTTGGTGAGCTTGATGGGTCTCGTTTGGTTATGCGGAACAATAGCTTTCTCCTGGTGGTGAGATGGCCTCATCGAACATAGTGAAAATAACAACGATGAATGCAATGACTATGGCAATAGACCCCCCCACCCCCCCCCCCCCCCCCAAAAAAAAAAAAAAAAAAACCTCTGAGGTAGTAACAACAACTTCCTACTATTGTAAGGTGGTTTCAATGAACACAATAATAATGTAGTGACACCGAGAGTAGAGGCACTATTTCTTTTCCACTTCTTTTTTCTTTTAAACTCCCCCCCCACCCCCAAAAAAAAAAAGAAAAAAAAAAGAAAAAGAAAAACCCATCAAAACCCAGTAACCACCAATACACACACACAGACACTGCCCAATATTCTTCTCTTTCACGTCAGTTATCTAGGCATTGCCTTGGTGGCTAGACGGACACTGACCTTTTTTCTAATGTAACTGCCTTTTGGAAACTTGTATTGTAGATAAAAAGTAAAGAAATGTAATATAGCCTGATATGCACATTTGATTGTTAGCAATTCCATATTCTAGATTGTATGCTGTCTTATTAAGTTCTCCATGTGGAGGATTGAACCACTTACGGAGCATAGAGTGGGCAAAGAATAGTGGATCCTTTCTTGAAGATCATATTTTTCTCAATGAATTAACTTCCAAGATCATGTTTTTCTCAACGAGTCAGGTTCATGCTCATTGGCGAAACATGCTTGAAAACTTGTGGTGGCTGAACTTCCAAGATCATGTTTTTCTCAATGAGTTGGGTTCATGCTCAGTGGCGAAGCATGCTTGAAAAGTTGTGGTAGATGAACTTGCAACGGGTGAATATCATCTTGGAATGAAAATCATTATCCATGATGAATGGGTTGGTAAACAAGGTTTTAAATCTTTTTTGGTTTAGTGCTCACTTTAGTTTTGGTCAGAACTATGGTGGTTCATTTCATATTAAAGCATGAGAGTGGAACCTCCCTCACTTTGACTTTCTACCCATAATGTTTGTAACTCAAATAAAGTAATAGATAATTAAGTCTTTATTTATGCAATAATGGAAGTAAGAACGCATGACTTAAAGGTAATCCAACAAAAATGAATATTCATTTGGGTGTCAAGAGAAGTGTATACAAAGGATACTTTGATATATTGTGTCTGCCTCCACTTTGTCTAAAAACAGTCCAGAGAAGTCTCTACACTGGAGCACAAGATCTACAAATAGGTATCTGTTTTAAAGAAATACTTTGTTCTTTGGTCCAGTTGTCTCTGGTCTGAGTGGTCTCATCTGGTAGGTCAAATTGTGGTCTTACCAAGGTCACTTGACAGATATAGAGAGGACATAATAATAATATTCATTTGTTTCGTCAAGTATTGCATAGACTTTGATATGCCATGCTTGTCTGACTCGTATTCCCCCCCCCCCCCCCCACAACAAAAACAACCAAACTCCTAACCTCTGACTAATTTCTTAGGAGACTCAAAGCTCCTTGCCGTTTTTTGTTCACAGATGGAAATCAATATGGTAGTTTTAATGGTTTTTTATTTTACTTATTTATTATTATTATTATTATTATTATTATTATTATTATTATTATTATTATTATTATTATTTTGTGGTGTCGGGTGGTGGTTGGTGGTGTGTGGAGTGGAGTTTATCCTAGTATTCTGCAATTTTTATGGTGTTTTTTGCTAAGAGGTAAAGATTAGTTTTCAGCAATTTTTGGCAATGTGTTTCTTCTACTTCTAGTTCTTTCCAAATACAGTTATGTTATACCACATCTTTGGAGATAATATCTTGCTCTATGTGGTAAATCGTGTATTTGGAGAGACTCTCTCTCGCCCCCCCAACCCCCCCCCCAAAAAAAAATAAAATAAAATAAAAATCACCTAGAAGGGGGGGTTTGAATAGGTGATGGCTAGCAAAATATACAGAATTAAAAATTTCACTAACAGCGCAACAACACAATAAACACACAACCAAGAAATGGAGATGTGTACTCCGTAAAGGGCTCTGAGCTTCTCCTGAAGATAGGTGATGGCTAGCAAAATATACAGAATTAAAAATTTCATTAACAGCGCAACAACACAATAAACACACAACCAAGAAATGGAGATGTATACTCCGTAAAGGGCTCTGAGCTTCTCCTGAAGATTCCTTTTAATAAAGAGTTGAGGTGCACAATTGTTTTCTTGATTAATAGAGTATAAACAATGAACTCAAATAATCGCAATAATGTAAAGCAAAGAGTATAATAATGCGGATAATAAAAGAGAGTTAGAGAGATCAAACGCAAGCCAATCGCAAACACAAGAAGTTGTTATCGAGGTTCGAGCCACTTACTCACTCTACGTCCCCACCTTTAACACAATGAAGGATTCCACTATACTTCAATTGTATAAAACTAAACTTGCTCCCGCAAGATCTGGAGCCACAACTCCAACTAAAACCCTCTTTTCAAGAGGAACTCTTCACAAAGAAATACAAGATCGGGTGATTTTTCATAATATCACAAACTCTCAGCAGACAATAATATAATTTATGAATAGAGATTGGAAGCTCAGAGATTGTGTGAATGAGAAAAACTTGAAGGAATGTAAAGTGGAAACTCAAGAAAAAACTTTTGAAGAATTGCTTTTAAGAATTTTTGCACAAGAAAACACTTGTAAACTTGAGATTAAGTAATTTGGTTATCAGTAGTCCCACTATGCATAGAGAGACCTAAAACAAATGTGATTAACCCAGTTCGGTCTTTAAAAATCAAATTCAGAAAGTTTAGACTCAAAAAATAGTCGTTGGAGGCAAAACAGGCAAGTCTTCCAGTCTACCAGTCAACCTGCAACGGCTAAAATTCTAGCTGTTGCTGGTAGTCAGTGTTCTAAATTGCGGCCACAGCGGCCACATCGGCCGGAAAAATTTATCGGGGATAGGGATATATCGGGGACATATCGGGGATATTTTCAAAAATCGGATGTCAAAATCGGACTGTAAATATACATATCTTCTTGTCTTAAATTGCATCTCAATAAGACAATATATTCATAAATTATATAAAGCTACATAACATCATACTTATATGTTTAACATATACTTGACTCGATAACTTGCATTAAGCTTATAAATGCATAATCACTATCCAAGTGTAGAATCTTCACAAATGTCACATTGTCACATCGCTCGAATTACCCAAATACCTAACATACAATTGTGTAAAAAGCTATATCGGGTCCAAAATCGGCAAAATTGCGGCCGATATATCGGGTCCATGCCGATTTATCGGCAGTTTTGGGTGAAAATCGCTATATCGGTTTGGATGTGCCAATCATTGCGGCTAGGTGCCGTAAACGCAATATCGGGGCAATATCGGGGTTATATCGGGGATATTTAAAACACTGCTGGTAGTTGATCGGCCTGGGCCAGAACAACTGGTGCTAAGCTAGTCGTTGACCGCTCGGTCGACCGAGCTCAGACACACAGAGCTATGTGAATATGTGGTCGACTGGGCGGTCGACTTTAGAGCTTCTTACTCTGCTGGTGGTTGATCGTGCGATCGGCCGACCCAAAAATTATTTTTGTTCTTTTAAAATCTTTAAAACTATTTTGTAAACTTACTAAAAATATATTTAAAGACGCTATAAATCTTGTATAAATTAAACTATAAGATAGGATATATGTATAAAAATGTTTGTATATAAAATCAACTATTTTTTCAAAGATTAACTATAAACTCTATTTTGAAAACTAATTTGAAAAATTCTTTTGTGTATGTGTGTATCCATGAGCATTCCAACATTTAAATTAAATTTTAACAAACTAAGATCTTACATATATTCAAGAGTAAAACACATAATCAAGACTTGTGGTGCTTCTTCGCATCCAAAATCGATTCCTTGCACTTGAATAATCTTGAGTGCTTCATATTCTCCACTTGTGAGTTGATTGAAGCAAAACTCTTAACTCTTGAAAACATGTTGAACTCATAAACACTTAAAACATAATAATTAGAATTAATATCATGAATTTTGGAATCATCATAACAAATAGTGTGATTGTACCCTTGGGTTAACAATCTCCCCTTTTTTGATAATGAAAAACTCATGGTGTTATTTTAAACAATTTGGAAAAATTTCTTGTGAAGCTTCCCCTGAGATTATGCATATATATAAAGATATATTAATTTAAACTCTAAGCAAGTGACATATAGATAATCAACAAGAACAAGTCACATAAACGCATATAAATAATATCTCAATAAGCTTGATATGCATTTAAACAACCTCCATCCATCCAATCCTCCATCCTCTAATAAATAAAACATATATATGTATATGGAGATCAAATGCAACTTATGATATGAAGCAAAAGTTAAGATTCATAACAAACTACAAAGCAAAAACATTCATTACATGTCCAAGCCAAACCAAAGTTAAAAGAGTTGCAAACCAAAGAGTTTTTAAACTAAAACACTCAAACATAAAATAACTCCTAAGATCCCATCTTCAGTTCATCCTTCTCCCTCTTTTTGTCGACATCAAAAGAGGGGTGGAGGAATGGATCACTCGTGATGTGTAGTGCCAGAGATCTCAACGGTGTAGATCCAATCATCATGTTGATCAACAACCTCATGATGTACACCTGTGGGTTCAGTCAATGCAATCCAGAGCATGGTTCAAAAACTCGGTCGTTCCGGTTCTGACTCGGCGAGTCGGAACCAGAACGACCTTTTCCGTTCTGAGACCGGTCCACGAGTCAACATTTTACATTGTTTTATTTGTCTCGGGGCTGACTCGGCCAAGTCACCCGAGTCGAGACCGAGTCAAGGCCGAGTCAAGCTAAAATTTCATATTACTAATTTCATGTATTTTAATTTTTTACTAAAAATGTAAAGCTAATATTTACTTTTGTGAAAAGAGAAGTTAATTTAAATTTAATTAATTTCATATAATTTAGTAAATTATGCATTTATTTTGATATTTTAATACCGCGACGCCCGTGGTGTATGCTATTTGCTGATGATATTGTCCTAATCGATGCGACGAGAGCTGGGGTAAATGTCAAATTTGAGTTATGGAGGCAAACTCTAGAATCTCGAGGTTTTAGATTAAGTAGGGCCAAAACAGAGTTATGGAGTGTAAATTCAGTAAACAGGGAATCCGAAATTATAGTATTGCAAGACTAGATGGACAAGAAATACCGATGAGCAGTCATTTTAAGTACTTGGGTTTTATGTGATCGTAACATTCCGTTATGGCTGAAGGAAAAGTTTTATCAGACTGCTATTAGGCCAGTTTTGTTATATGGCACAGAATATTGGGCGATAAAGAGACATCATGCTCAGAAGATGAGTGTAGCAGAGATGCACATGCTTCGTTGGATGTGTGATAACACGAAGAGAGATGAGGTGGGAAATGAGGATATTTGTACTAAGATAAGTGTAGCCTCTATAGAAGAGAAGATGAGAGAAAATCGCCTATGATGGTTTGGTCATGTGCGGCGTAGACCTACAGATGCACCAGTCCGTCGAGTAGAGCGTATCAATTTAGGGCAAGTTAAAAGAGCGCACGGGAGACCGAAGAAAACATGGATGGAGGTAATACGACAAGATATAGAGGCTAAAGGTCTTAGTGAAGGCATATTGCTTGATAGGAATGAGTGGAGAAAGCTGATCCATGTGCCTGATCCGACGTAATTCTCTTTTGGTTCATGTAGCATACCCCAAATACTTGGGACAAATGGCTTAGTTGTTGATGCATGTATTTATGCATTATTTTCATGTTTAGTATGCTAGGTGATATGTTTTGGACAAGTTATACGTCAATTTTGATGTATACTTTTTTTAAGTTTTGTCGTGATTATTTCAGCATTTTTTGAGCCCTCTATGTAGCGCTTCGCGTGTCTCGCCCGAGTCGGCGCCGCGACCGATGTGGAACGGTGCTCGCCAAGTCGGCGGCTGAGATCGCGACTTTGAACCATGATCCAGAGAGCAAAGGGAGGACTGTTAGGGGGTAAAGGGTGAGAGTAGCCGGAAGGCATGGTAAGTGGCCACCCATTCTGGGAGTACTCATTGTCATTGCAATCTTGTAGATATTATTGTGTAGTACAAATATGAGCTAAAGTATCGTGAAACTCATCTTGATTAGCATGAATCACATCTTGGTTTGAAAGTACCTTTTCAAGGAGTGGTAGTGTTGGAGTGACCAAGTGAAAGAGAGTTCATTTGGTTCATCAACGCAGAAAATGGATCAGATGAAGATGAGGAACTTGACCCAAACTGAGGAGGATGATGTCCATGAGTGTTTTGAGCACGGGATGCTCGTATGGTAGCAGAATGCATCTTTTGAGGAGTATGATCAAGATTAACAACAGGAAGAATAACAGTCTCTTGAGATAAATCGACATTATAATGCTTGAAAATGTAAGCATCATTCCAAAAGGAAGATTCTTATTTGGCATCATGAGAGTGTCAAAGAGCATATAATCAAGGAGGAGCTTGGGGATATTGACTTGGATACAGTTCTGGAGACGGTATATAAGAAGTGGTACACAATCTCCAGCGTGACTGAATTCACTGAATTTAGGAAGGATATTGTGCAAAACAATCTTGGCAAAGACTTGAGAAAGAAGAGTTCACTTCCTCATCATTGTCGTGGATCAAGGTTGAAGCAGTGAGATATGACTCATACTCAGGGTATTGATCAAAAGTCAAAAGATTATGCTAAAAAATATCTACACCCACACAAGTTTTAGAATACAGAAGTTGAGATCAATGTTCCCAACTCTACTATGAATAATATTGTTCTCTAAAGACAAGTTACAATAGAATTGGATCACAAGATTAGGGTAAATAGGTTCTTTGATGGGAAGAAAATATTTGAGCCTGTGTGATTCAAGTAGTTGATCAAGATTAAGGTGATCAAAATCACTGATTACCAAAAATCTACTCGAAATAACTTCTTACAAATAAATCTCGAATTTATATTTGGCACTATCAGATACAAATGGTGAAGCAATTATAGACCTAGAATCAGATGATTTTTTTGGATTTAGAACTTTAACGAGATCTCTTGCTAGTAGACATGATTGGAAACAAGGAATTTCAACAAAAATGAAAAACAGAGGAGATAAAGAAAATTACCTTAAATGAAAGTTGAAAAAACTCCACACATCAACTAAGAGCAAGTGAATTGAGTGGATTTTGAAGAATTTTGAAGAAATTATGAGAAATATTGATGAAATTTTGAGAGAAGGAGATGGTTTAGAGGGGGGGTTGCAGCAAAGAGAGAAGGGTTGAAATAGGGATCTAGGATTTTAAAATGTATTTAAAACAGGCAGACCCAACTCTCGGTTGACCGGCCCGAAGGCTCTACACGCAGTGTAGTCATGCAGTTGACCGTACGATCGACTGTCCCTCGGGCATTACAAACCAATGTTCAAAATAACGATAACGTAATGATAACGTTTTTCTTCTGTTATGTTAACATAGGTTAAAACGCAACGCATAACATAGGTTACGTGATTTAATATTTATTTAATAAAAATATATATACTTTATTAAAAATTATAAATAGAAAAATAATTTAAAAAAATAAAAAAATATCAAAACAATATACAACACATTTAACAAGTTCACAACAATTTTTAGCAAGTATCACAATAATTTTTCGCATGCACAAGTTATAATTCATAATTTCATTTACATAAACAATAATATGATCCGCATATTTCATTATAATTAATAATTTTTATCATGCTATTCATAATTTTTCACATTCACAAGTTATAATTCATAATTCCATCTACATAAATAATATGATCCGTATATTTCATATAATTCATAATTTTTATCATGCTATTCAATCTACACAAAGATTCATAATTCAATCATAATTCATAATTTCTTAGTCACTCTATTCATTATAATTCATAATTCAATTTACAATATGCTATTTAATTATCCCCCTGTGTCCTTCACTCTCTCCGATATTTTACCCCTGATCTCTCTGCTCTCCCCTCATCACTCTCTCTACTCTCTCCCCCTCTGATCTCTCTCCCTCTCCTGATCTCTCTCGGCTCTCTCTCTGCTCTCTCCCCCTCAGGAGAGAAAGCAGAGAGTGATCGGGAGGGAGAGATCCGGGAGGGAGACTGAAGAGAGAGAGAAGAGAGAGCTTACATGTGCTTGGAGACGGAGAACCACCAGAGGTAGTTCGTCTTTTGTTGTCAACCAAAGAGAGGTATGTCTTCTTCTTTTTTTTCGACGCCGAACGAGGAGACGACGACGAGGTTGCAGAGAGGACGACGAACGAGCGAATTTGTGGAGATTTTTTTTGCCATAAGCCGGGAGAATATAGGGGGTTTATAAAAAGTTGACTTGCACCATAACGTAGGTTACAGTGTGATACATTAATAACGTAACGTAAGTTATGGGCAAAATAACCATAGTTATCAAACATTGCGTTTTTTAGACCTGTTACATAACAATTGGTCGACGTTACGTTATATAACGAGTTATAACGGGTTACATAACGGGTTTTTTAAAACACTGTTACAAACTATGCAGGCCTGCGATCTATTGGGCAGAGAGTCCATTCAACTCTCTGTATCTCAGTCGATCGGGATGGCCCAGAAAACCAAAATTTAAAAATTTACTATTGGTATGTATAAAATTTTACTTGAGTAAAAAATAGATATTTGTCAATTAATTTTGAACTGAAGATGGGATCTTTGGAGTTAATTTATGTTTGAGTGTTTTAGTTTGAAAACTCTTTGGTTTGTAACTCTTGAACTTTGATTTGGGATGTAATGGATATTATGGTTTGGACATGTAATGGACGTTTTTGCTTTGTAGTTTGTAATGAATCTTAATTTTTGCTTCATATCATAAGTTGCTTTTGATCTCCATATACATATATATGTTTTATTTTATTGGAGGATGGCGGATTGGATGGATGGAGGCTGTTTAAATGCATATCATGCTTATTGAGATATTATTTATTATAATTGTTGTTGGAGGCCAAAGAGGCAAGTCTGCTAGCCTATAGGTTGACCGGCAACGGCTAAAAGTATAGTCGTTGACCGGCAACGGCTAAAATTCTAGCCGTTGCTGGCAGTCAACCGACCCGAGAACAGAGTTCATTTGTACTTTGAATTGGCGGTCGACCGGCCTGGACTAGAACAACTGGTGCTAAGCTAGCAGTCGACCGCACAAAGAGCTCTGTGCATATGCAGTCGACCAGGCGGTCGACTACAAAACTTTCTGCACTGCTGGCGGTCGACTGACAGTGCCCAAGAATTGATTTTTGTTTTCTTTTAAAAATCTTTAAAACTATTTTTAAAACTAATAAAAAAATATATTTAAAGACATTATAAATCATGTATAAGTTAAACTATAAGATAGGATATGCAGATAAAAATGTTTGTATATAAAATCAAATAATTTTTCAAATATTTTAAACTATAAAACTTTATTTTGAAAACTATGAAAATTAATTTGAAAAATTCTCTTGTGTATGTGTGTATCTTATGAGCGTTCCAACATCTAAACTAGATTCTTTACTAACTACGATCTTACATATGTTAAAGAGTAACACATAATCAAGACTTCTTCTTGTGGTGCTTCTTTGTATCCAAAATTGATTCCTTGCACTTGAATCATCTTGAGTGCTTCATATTCTCCAGTTGATTGAAGCAAAAACTCTTGAAAACCATTAGAACTCATAATCACTTAAACATAATTATTAGTACCTATTACATGAGCTTTGGAATCATCAAAATAAATAAAGTGATTGTACCCTTGGGTCAACATCTCTCTCTCTCTCTCTCTCTCTCTCTCTCTCTCTCTCTCTCTCATTTAATGTGAAAATGTACGAGTCAATTTCATTTCTTTGGGTTCTTGACTTTTATGTTCGGGTATTGGTGCATTGACTTATCTATTTATTGTTACTTTAGGTTGTTGAGAGTGGGGGAAAGAACATTGAAATTGCGGTGATGACAAAAGAAGGTGGTCTTCGGCAACTGGAGGAAGCTGAAATTGATGCCATTGTTGCAGAAATTGAGGCAGAGAAAGCTGCTGCTGAGGCTTCAAAGAAAGCTCCCAAGGAAACATGATTCTAGGTGTTTCCAAGCATTATTCGCTATGTACGGTCAAAACCCAGTATCTTCTCTATGATTGTTGCTTTTTATGATAAAAATGGATATTTTGCCTTCAGCTTGGTTACTGGTGTGTTTGTATCCCTTTAGAGTTTATTTGTTAAAGACTGCTGCAACTTTTTATGTTGTTTTTTGTTTCCTGTTCCTTCTTACAGCTTCCAGTTTAGAAACCTAATGCCTTCTTTGGAAAACAAAGATATTAATGCTATTTAGCACTTATTATGTTTTAAGCATGACTATTGTGATATTCATTCACCCTTTTTGGTCAATCAAGATGCCGTGCCTCATAATATTTATTTGAATCTGTAGAAAACTTTGAGTTGTTTTTCAAATTTAAACTAAATTGCACCTTCCATGTTCAATTAAAATTTTTTATGGAGTTTTTCTGAGTTTTCTTTTGCATCTGTTCTTGAAATCCCACTGATTCTTATTTCTTTTCGGAACTTGTTACTCAATGCCGGATGTCCTTAAAATGTCATGGATTTTTTGTCATCTTTACATGTTCGTCGTTCTATTTAACTGCATGACTTTTGATAATTGCTTGATCCTCTGTTGTTTGCTCTTCTTATCCACGATTATGAACAAAACTATACCTCCTACTTGACCATTTCATTAAAGTACACACTGTTAAGTTTTCCCTCATTAAGCCATGTAGTTTTAGATCTTTGTTCTCACATGATCTCGTCTTCCTCATACATGTATAGGGAATCCGATCGACATGATCTACGTCTAATGTGTAGGATCTCCTCCCTAAAGTTTGTCCATCTCTAACAAGGTCAGCAAGCATGAAGCAAAGAAAACCTAGCAATCAATACAGTAGTTGATGTGTTATATAGGGCCTGTTTGGTTAAGGGTGGAAGTGAGGAAGTGAAGAAGTGAGGAAGTGGTAATAGTTCCCTTTGGAACTTGGGAATTGGTTAGTAAGTTTTCTGGTGTTTGGATGTTATTGGGAAGTGTGGTTTGAAAAATGTTATGTCTTTTTCGGTGTTTGGATGGTAATGTGGAAGTGAAAGTGGAAAAGTTGACTACAAAGTTGACCGCAAAATAATATTAAATTAAAAATTAATTAAGAAAAATAAAAATTAGACTGTAATTAGAATGCAAGTGAGATTTACATGAGCAAAAAATTAACTGTTTTGTGCTACAACTTATTACAAATGAGATTTACATGACCACAAAATTAACTGTAGCACTCTGGAAGTGAGGAAAACGTTGTGTAAAGGAGAAAAGAGAGAAGGAAAAGAACTTTTTCTATTTTCCTTTTCCGGTGTTTGGATGAACAGCGGAAATGAGAAAAGACACTTCCCACTTCCTCACTTCCACCCAATTCCTTGAATCCAAACAGCCCCGCAGTTAACAATGGGAGAGCCAAGAAGGTGGTTGTTGAGCTAAGATTTGTGTTCGTTTTATAGCAGATGTTTCCATAAAAGAACCATGGATTCTTGGCCGAACATAAAAACAGGACACTTTAATCATTAGGTTACTTTCTTTTTGCTCATAGTAAATTAGAGATTACTTCACACGGATGAACCTACTCAACCTACTCGATGAATTAGCTTATGTTTAGTGTTCTTTCTCCTGTTGTGAGAATTACACAGAAACAATGTTAAGAACTATTAGTTCTGGCATTATCTCCCTCGTCATTGGCCTCTCTTCGCCTTTCTCGCTCGAACATCGTCTTGCAGTATCTGCAACAGCTTTCAACTCGTTTAGTTGTCCCTTCAGGATCCAGTCCTCCTTCAAAAACCATCCCTTTGTGAGAATCACTTGCAGAGGACATGGAGAATGTCACCAGATCACAATACCCTTTTGACGAATCAGGCAAAATAGTTTTCTCCTGGTTAAGAGCTCAAACAGCACAACTCCAATACTGTAAACATGGCTTCTCTCTGTCAACATGCCGGTGTGAAAGTACTTGGGGTCAAGATATCCAAATGTGCCTTGCACTTCAGTTGAATTTTTCAATTTAGATTCTGATAGATTTTACTCTTCTTTTATTTTGAACTTTCTTTTTTTTTATTTTGAATTTAGTTTTATAAATAGAATAGGATTTATTGTAAGCTTATAAATAAGCCTCTTGTACTCTTTAATTTTAGAATTGAATTTTGATTAATAAACTTTGAGTTTTCCTCATATTATTGCTCGTTTATCTCTTGCTCGTGGATTCGAGTAAATCACTCGTGAATTCGAGTGTTGTGTTCATAGATTCGAGCACAATTCCTACCTGAAAGTTTTCAGGATTTGTGGGCGCTAGAATGAGATCTAGCCAGCGTCATTCGTCTTCTCTGCTTCTTGTGTCAATTGTTACCAGAGCTTCGACAAACTTTTTGATGATGGCCGAAGACGATGACGAATCACAAAGCCTCTCCACCAGAGAAACACTGTTAAAGGAGATATCAGCAACATCAAGTCAACCTTGGATTGTATGGCCCAAAGCTATTGAAAGGATATCTTTCCGGATAGTACGTACCGAAGCGGACATGGGCATTCATCAATCAATCTTCCACCACCTCCATTAGGTAACCCTCATCCACAATCTTCACCGCAACAACTTTCCCTCCAACGACCACCACCACGATAACATCCACTACAGCCGCCACCACCCCCAAGACGTCCCCTCTGGAATCTTCTGTACGAAAATCTTTCCGACGAGGAGTTTCACCACCCCTTCTATCCAGACGAAGACTCCGAAGATGAGGCTTATGACGGAAGGATAGCCTACGGGCGAGGCCCACGACGAATGTCCCATCCAAATCCCAACAGGAGAGGAGGATTTTCTTTTCCTAACATGGGTAGGAGAAGAGGAAAGCCAAGTTCAAATGAGTACCGGATGAAGATCGAGATTCCTTCCTTCAGTGAGAATCTTGACAATGAATCCTTCTTGGATTGGGTCTATGAAATTTAAAAGTTCTTCGACATGGCTTACGTCTCCCGGAAAAAACATGTCAAGTTCATGGAGTACAAGCTCAAAGGAGAAGGAGCTGCATGGTGGGACCAGTTGCAAATCGCTAGGAGGCGGCAAGGTAAGCCACCCATGATCACATGGAGGCAAATGAAGCAAACCTACAAGATAGACTCCTTTCACCCAATTACCAATGGATTCTTTACAAGCAATTTGAGCAATGCAGACAAGGCTACCCATGATCACATTGAGGCACATGAAGTAACTCCTACAAGGTAGATTCCTTCCACCCAATTTCCAACAGATTCTTTACAAGCAATTTGAGCAATGTAGACAAGACACAAGAACTGTTGCGACGTACACAGAGGAGTTCTACTGTCTTACATCACGGTGCGAACTATCAATCACAGAAGAGCAACAAACTGCGACGTACGTCAATGGGCTAATGTATACCATCCAAGAGGGTGGGTGTAACCGTCCACGACTTGTTCTCTGTTGATGAAGCCCAAAACAAGGCTATGAAGATAAAGGGGCTAAAAAGCAGAGCTCCACTTTCGAGGCGTCAATTGTCAATCGAAGAGCCCGCAGAAGGTGATGGAGTTCAGTCGAGCTCCGCGACGGCTGATCAACCACTAGTACATCCGACGACCAAGGCTTCTACATTGACACCAACAACAACCTCCGCAGTTGCCAAGAACAAAGATGATCCTTACTCCAAGCCCAGAATTGGCAAGTGTTACATGTGCGGTGAACCTAGACACATGTCCAATGAGTGCCCGAAGAGAGACAAGTCAATATGACCGACTATAAAGAGAAGACAATGTGCTAATAGTGACAGAGCTGGAGGATTCTGATTTTATCGAAGAACATGACGATCCTGTCACTTGTATTATTCAGAAAGTGTTTTGCAGCTAGAGATCCCTGACACCATGCAGGGACATCAAATCTTCTATTCAAGGTGTTCGGTCAAGGATAAAGTTTGCAATCTTATCATTGAAAATGGAAGCTGAGAGAACATCGTCTCTAGAGCACTTGGCTCACTTGAAGCTAGAGATAAAGCCGCATCATCTTCCCTATGACATTGACGGATCAAGAAAGGCCCATGCATCAAGGTAATGGATTTATATTATGTTCCTATTTCTATTGAAAAGTTCTATCACGATTCCGTTGTATGTGATGTTATCGACATGGATGAGTGTCATATTCTTTTGGGAAGACTGTGGAAACATGACGTTGACGCTACCTACAAGGGAAGAGAATATATATGTGATCACTTGGAAGAACAAAAGAATTGCCTTGAGACCAATTCCAGCGGCTACAAGATTTACAAAGAAAAGGGTGCCTTCAATTGTATCTCGGCGTAATTAAAGTGATAGAAACTCGAGGACGAGTTCTTTTGAAGAGAGAGAGACTGATGTAGGAGACCAAAGAACAAAGCAAGACAAACAGAATGCCAAAATAACTTGACCTGAGCCTTCTTTTGGACTATTGATAAGTTTTTTCCGAAAGTAAGGGTCCGTCAGTTCTCTCCTTAGCAGTCGACAGCATCCTTCAACTGCCAACAATCTTATTACATAACAGAGTATCTGAGTTTGCTAAGGATTCTGTTTTGAGTTTCAAATTTAGATTCCGATAAATTTTATTTTCTTTATTTTGAACTTTTTTTTTCTTTATTTTGAATTTAGTTTCTATAGATAGAATATGATTTATTGTAAAGCCTATAAATAAGCCTCTTGTCCTCTTTAATTTTAGAATCAAATTTTGATTAATGAACTTTGAGTTTTTCTCATATTTTGCTCGTGGATTCGATTTGTTATCTCTTACTCGTGATTTGAGTAAATCGCTCGTCGATTCGAGTACCATGTTCGTGGATTCGAGTACAATTTCTACTAAAAGTCTTCAGGATTCGTGGGTGTTAAACGAGATCTAACGAGTGTCGTTTGTCTTCCCAGCTTCCCATGTCACATCTTACATTGCTGATCCTCCACCGACTCTCCCCCCTTTTCTCCCCTTGTACTCGACCACCCATCCTTCATGGATCAATCCTTGTGCCAGCCAGGACCCTCATGATTGAGGCATCCCATCGAGGGTTGTGGCAACACCTCTGGCGCACGGCCAACTCCTTAAGTCAGCTTCAAGAGCTCAACTCAGAGCACTTCGAAGATTTGGATGATGATGTCGGTGCAACAGAGATCATAGGGCCATTTGTGGGCGCGTACAAGGTAATTTTGCAACAGTGGAAGGACGTGGCTGCGGACAGGTCGAGACTATTGGAGGAGATTAAGTGCGTAGATGGATACGCAGAGGAGATAAATGGGAGGGAGTTATAAAGCGCTGCCGATCAACAATTTGGGCGTCGTCGGAGGAGGACATTTTCGAGATTTCTGATTAGTTAAAGAAAGAAGAGAGATGTTATTTGATTCTTGATTTAGTTTTAGTTATCATCTCGTTATAACTCAATGAAGAATAGTTTAGTGAATAATATGTTGCTTGTGTTCTTTTTTCCCCACTCTTTTTAATGGTTTCTGATGCTTTACAAGGTTTTGGGATCTTTCAATATTTGTTTTCTGCAAACGAGTAGTATTGATTTCTCTCCGCCCAACAATTATTTGTTTGATGAATTTAATTTTGATCTCACTAACTTTGCCTTATTAGTGGTTTGATGAAATATTGATGATGTCCTCGTTCTTTCTTTTGTTGATTCTGGCTGTAAACTCAGCCATTCTGATTTCTTTTGACTTAAGAAGATGCACATTGACTTTTACAGTATCGTTTGCTCATTCTTTTCGTGAAATGGGCAAACCTCCAGCTTTCATCAACAACTGTAGCTGTCAGATGGAATCAAGCTTCATCTTAATGTGTGATTGAGATCTAAATCAAATAGTTTAACCTTTCGGATCAAAATGGTTTTAGTTTACTCGTATTGCATATTAGTTTCACCATATGTTTGGATTGAAAAATCTTGTCTTTTACTTAGAGTTTAGAGTTCCTTATTCAAGGTGAATCCTATAATCAGGCAAACCACCAAGCCATTGTCACCAGCAAATTCTTGAAGCAATGACCATCGACGATGTTTCAAGCTGCTCCTCCTCCACTGGAGCTTCCTCTTATCCCTTGTCGACCTCTTATCTTTCATTGATCGCTTTCAAGACTTTTCAGAGCCAGCCAGAACCCTCATGATCGATGAATCAATGAAGGCAGCAGGGCAACATTGTTGAGATCTTTGCATCCAAAACTAAAATAACAAAACAACTCAAAAAAAAAATTTGTAGAGATATTACCGGTCTCTGGGAAGGCGCGTGGTCGCTGCGCTAATGTAGCCGACCTCGTGCGGTCAACCGAGGTAGATGTACCCTTTAACGGTACTACCTTTCTCTGTTGGCGTCCCTTGCGTGAGGGGAATTGATCTCAAACTGTAAGCAATGCCCAGATAAAGGAAGAAGGAGAAATTTGATATTTAAAATGAAGGAGAACTTTGATAAGAGAGATTCTTTTCTATAATCTTTTTTTCCCCTTACTTTCACTAATGTTAGTGTATAACTAGATGAAAGCCTAGTACCTGACCCCTAACCACTAACACACTAATCATGCCAGCTAACGCTACAAACTATGGCTAGTAACCCCATTTCAGGAGTGAAAGTTGGTAACTTAGTCAAGTTAGTTGTTTAAGAATTTTAATCTTTTATAATTTAAATAAAAATTTCAACAGTGCCCCAAAAGATTGAAATTTCAAATAAAAAATATAGGAGATGTAAGATAGCTGGACATGTTATCCTATCCAATCGGTACAGATAGCTTCTTACTTTGAGCCTACACTTATTGACATTTTGTCGCGTCTTGAGGGACATAATGGATTAGGCCTTGAATTAAGTTTCTTTACCAAGAATTGACAAAAGCACACATAGAATGCTTAAATATTGGGTTGCGGGGTGGAGCATTATGACCATGCTCACACACCGACTCATGAGAGTTTCTAGGGGTCAGCCTTGCCCCCCCAACCGCGGCCATCACAATTTTCTCACATAGATAAGTCCTCAAAAGGTATCTGTGATCGGAATGAAACCTCAAACACCACAACCGATCATATCAAACGAGCACTGTAATCATAGGAATGGGGTAGTTGCTATAATAGTGCAAATCATAAATGCTTCTAGTGCTACAAGTAAGTAGGAGTGTAATTTCAAAGGTCAGTGCTCCACACAAAAATCACCAATCCAACTTGTTTCTACCACATTGAATCTCTTTTATGGGAGCAGCTTGCCAATCAAGTTGTGTTTCCGCTATCGGTGATCTCTACTATAGGCTTAACCATATCACCCTCATGATTCTAAGAGTACACTCCCAGACATGCCCTTTTATAAAAATGACTTTATAAGGTCCAAGGTCATATATATGACTTAAAACTTTTTCATATGTTTCAAATTTTGATGTACACCTTACTGCCCCTCTTATGTGAAGCTCCCCCCGTTTGGGAGACATACAACATAAGGTAATATGCAAATATATGTCCAAATGTCATTTTATGATTTATATCATTGATCACAAACTGATCATTAAGAGTACCCAATTAGTGATCCAAACAACATTTTTAGTTTTAAAACAGTTGTATCATATTTTCCTAATTTAGTAAACATACATTTAAGAAAAATTTTAGAGTCTCTGGAGCAAATAAGTTATGAACTAAATTATCTAAGAATTATTAGATTTTCAACTTACTTGTCATGGAGACAATGATGATGCTAATTGATGTTTATTTCATAAAAATGGCTCAAGTTGGTTGTCATAAAATGGCCATCCAAACTTACCTTGCCATTTATGAGCTTGGGAGAATTGGTGCCTAAACTTTATAAGCATAACATCATAGACTCGATATAATTAGTATGAAAGAGATTGCTAAAATTATACTTGCAATATTTTTATTGTAGTTCTATCACAAATTCATTGAATATTGACAAAAGAATCATAATAATATGCACAAAATTCACTAGTTAAAGGATCATGTACTTAATATAATTTTCACGTAAGTTTCATTAATATTATGACCAATAGATGATACTTCAATGTTCCTCCATTTAACATACATACTAGATACTTATCAGATTATCAATTTAGTTCTAACATACATGATGATTTATTAGGACGACTATAAAGATTCATTATAATCAATAACATTCTCATATAAACATAAAAGATTTAGGATATTACATAAACAATAAATTTCAAATAAGTTCACTTGACTAATATATGCTCCAAAAATGAAATAAGTATAAAGTGGATATAATGGAACAGCTGTCACAATTAATGTATTTCCTTTGCTTTAACCTAATTAAAACACCTCAGTAACAAAATTAGATATAAAATTTAATTTTTAATTAGTAAGGTTAGAACAAAATTCTTAACCTCTACACTTACATAATTAAAGAGATAGTGTAGACAAACTCTAAAATTAAATAAACATGACACGTGGCATAATTTGTAATAAAGTATTTAATAAATTAAAATAACATAGTGTAAAATTAAATCTATGTTGAAATATGCAAACATAGAATGCAGGATAATTCTATAAATTGCATATTTCTATTTTATAGATGAATTGAACCTACAAATGTTGTAATTGCAGAATTACTTCTATATACAAGTATAAATTAATATAAACTCATATCAAAAGCACATATCTAGACTTATACACAAATTAGGATAAGGTATAAAACAATCGAGAATATATCATTCATGAATATATCATTCAAGGGTCATACACGTTACAGATAATATGAATGTGGTTATATAAAATAAGATGTAGATTTTCTATATTTCAAAATTAAATGAGAGAAATATAATATGAAATTATATATAAATTTAAGCAATTAATGTGAAGAGTCATGATGTACATGTATCAATAGTGGTAAAATATAAAACTGATTATATGTTAGAGCATAAACCCAACAAAATTTTGCAAACCATTTGCAAGTTTTGTCATAGCAAAAAAAAAAATATACCATATTATTTTGATATTGAAATAGGTTTACAGGAATATTCCTAGGCTTCTACAGTATATCTAGGGTGTTAGTAACAAAATAGATGTTGTGATTTATGACCATGAACTTTCATTTACATCAATATTAAAAGGAGTAAACTGCATATATATTGCCAGACAATGAAATTAAGAAAAATATGATATCAAATTTAAGCAAAATAGCAATTCATATAATATTATGAGTTAGAATTTAAAAATAAAGAAGAAGAAGAAAACTGTTCTATATATGTGTGCTATTCCTTGACTTAAGAGTTCTCCTTTGAGAAACATCAAGCAACAAAATACCAAAATCACTATGGCATAAAACAAAATAAGCAGATGAATGTATGATCTCTGATCAAATTCCAAATTTCAATAGAAATGCATTTGGTTAGGAAAGAAATGCGAGAATACTCGATCATCAGCTTTAATTTGTTTCAACAAATTAAGTGATTAAAATAATAAAACAAACAAATTTGTTTAAATAAGTGTGGATGACAACGGAAACTCATCGAAACATGAGAATGAGCTGAATTTTATCATCAATGCAGCTATATTATCAAAATCAATCAGAAATTATTTAATTAAATTTACCTATAGGTACGGGTGAAACTGCAGATATAAATTATTTCTGACCTGGTCTGAACTGTATTTGGAAGTGAAAAGTATCAAATTTTTCCCTGAATAACTGAGGTGTATGAAGTCTTCCTTCGTCCCTCTCCAGTCATCAATAAATTAACCGGGAAAGTGAGTTTATACGAGGAAAATTTTAGAATATGGAAGATTGGAAGTATAATTGTGGATACTGATTTAGTACCATCAACAAGTTTATCATCATTAAATACAACACCCTGTCTCGAGACCTCTCATACCCTAAGCGAAAATCATACCACTAGACCAAAGGCTCTCCTTCAACAGTCAAAATTGAAGGATTTCTTCGTCGGTTATACTTCTACACCATTCTAAATATTGGATCTCCTTGATGATTTCTTAATGGACTCCATGACAATGATAGCAGATTGCAGTGGCATCTACATAAATCACATGTATAGAGCCATGCAAGCATGTTTGTGAGCGCGAGCGCACACTGAAGGAGCCAAATTTTAAACAAATAAGGGTTTTATAGCCAATTCAGAATTTGTGGTGGTACTAACATTAAACCCTTTCTGTAAATGAAAGTAAGAAAAAAAAAAATCATGAAGCATTATGATTTTCTGATACAAAACATAAAGATTTAGGGCTTAAAATCATCCCAAGATAAAGACCCTTGCCATATTGTCTGCAAGGGCTTTAAGTCGAATATCATCGTTATATATGCATGGATGGAGCTTTAAAAACACACGTATTTATTTCAATGTAAAAAATGATGTAAGATCACTTGGATGCAAATAGATATGTTCTCTCAAGCATGCTAATATATTATGTAAAATACAACATACATCAACAATTGTATGGCTTTAAAATCAACTGGTAGAGGTGCTCAGCATTATATTCTGAACCATTATATTAGAAGAGATATCAAGACCATTTGACACATGTATGGTGTTACTAATTCCCTATATGAAGCATACCAGCAGCATGCATTAAAATTTTTTATAGAAATTTAAGACTAAATATTTAAATATGTAGCTCATTACTTGAGAGTTTACGCAAATTTATCCACTAAGTTTAACCAGTAAAATTAAAGGAAAGAGATCATGATTAATTATGTTATCTGAATCATCAATCTTATGAGTGTAGAAGTCTTCTAATATATTGCGAGATAATAGGACAGGTCTGATCGAAGTCAGCGATGGCCATACATGCATAACAATATCTCTAAGGACTTGCATGTGCAGAGCTTTTAACAACTAAAAAATGGGTTTAAAAATAAGTAAAGAATCACAAGTCTACCAAATACAACAAAATGGCTCATAATAATCATTACTACGCCTGTCTCCATGGCTGGATTTAAACTTAGATCCATAATAAGATCATAATGTAATACACTATCCCATAGGACTATACATATAAAAAGGGTAAAAGGCAAATCTGAATAGACAAAAGTACGAGTATCTTCTGACTACTGAGTCAAGTTAAATTGACATGGTGGTCATATCTATCAAATTTTAAATATCATAGCGACCATGCTAGAAGATCTCTAACATTACAATACCAAACAAAGTCAGATTCCCAGGAGACCAAAAATTAGAGAATATAACTCTGTGACAAACAAAACTACTCTGTGATCCATCTCAGCAACATATGTATAGTTTCTAACTAGCAATTTGAAGAAAATAGTAATACTTCAGAAAAATTAAACATGGGCAGAAGACATTATGTAATGTAATCTATTAAAATAAAACAAGATTATATATAATCTCAACCCGCAACAATATTATAGATTCTCAAAATGAGAAGTGTAACCTTCAAAAGTTTCAACATCACTGTATGCACCTTTCATGGTGCACAATATATATGCCTTTTAGAATGTAGGTATTTTCGCATCAAAAATTAAAATAACAAAAAACTCAACAAAAAATTTTAAGAGATGTTACCGATCTCGAGAAAGGCACGTGGTCGTTGTGTTAAAAGGCATATAGCCGACCTCGGATGGTCAGCCGAGACAGATGTGCCCCTTAACTGTACTACTCCTCTCTGTCGGTATTCCTTGCATGCACGAGCACGAAAGGGAGGTGATTTCAAACTGTAAGCAATGCCCAGATAAAAGATGAAGGAGAAATTTGATATTTAAAATGACAGAGAACTTTGATGAGAGAGAGAGAGAGAGAGATTCTTTTTCATAATCTTTTTTCATTACTTTCACTGATATGAGAGCCTAGTACCTGGCCCTAACCACTAACTTACTTATCATGTCAACTAACATCACAAACTATAGCAAGTAACCCCATTTGAGGAGTGGAAGTTAGTGAATAAGTCAATTTAGTTGTTTAAGAATTTCAATCTTTTATAATTTAATAAAATTTTCAACAAACACGTCGATGGCATCGTCGAATGCATCCGGCACATTCAAGATCCTTGCCCGAAGTGCATCAAAGCACTGGATGATGACATACACGTAGCAGAGATTGTAGGGTGTTGCAGATCAACACAGTAGAAAAAGAAAAGTCGGATTATCGTGTAAAATGAAGAAGAAGAGATAAGATATTTTCGAAGTAGAGAAAGCCAACACACAATTTAACTGGCTTCACCGATCAAACAGATTGTGTGTATGTCTACGAGAGAGAGCAAAATTTCATTATTAGCGCCAAGAAATGCTTCAATGACAACAATCTGGAGGTAATGCCAGGATTTCTTGACGTACCCATCTTTTTCGTTCTTTGTTGTCTGCTAGACTTAGTGACACGCGCACATGCTTTTGTAACATTAGCCTTCTAGTTTTTGGAGCTTGCTCGTTACCAGATCTTAAAGCCTTGTTACGAACTCGTTCACCCAAGAGACTAAAAAACACACGCGAAAGGAAAAAAAATGAACATACCAAGTCGAGAAAAACACAAAATTTTCCACTTTTTACCCGAAAAGAGAAGAAAAAGATAATAGTGAATCTAATATAATGATAAATAAGCTGCTTTGGTATATATACAAGTGTATTTCAGTGCTATCTTAAGGCCTTTTGGATAAAAGATTTGAAGCAGACCAATTTCCTAACAATATTAAATGTTTGTATCTTGGGTTCTAAACAATTTGAACATAACATCATAGTCATAATGAAACAATAACAATTAATTTCCTTGTTTTTAAAGGGGAACAATATTGATTGCAGATTCATGTGCAAGAACATGCAATTGCACGCTCATGGTGGGCTGGTTCAACCGGTGCGACTGCACATGGCCCTCAGTTTTAGAGGACTCTGCTTGAACCGGTCCTGACCAAGAGCATAAGCCCCAAAAACAGCTTTTAAAACTTCGGGCTTTGATTCAAAGCTTTAAACAAAAGTTCAAAAGTAGGAGAATGAGGGCTAAAAATAATTTCAAGCATTGATGACTGATTTAAAGTTTAGGGGGTCCACACAAACAGATAGAAAAAATTGGGGTGTCCTTCGTTTTCTACGCAATCAACCGCTTCACCTTCTGAATTTATTCACCACCTTCAATATTTCTTTCATTTTTTCTTTTCCTTAATATTTTTTTTCGTTTTTTTTCTTTTTCTTTTTAATCAATTTCACTTACCTCGCTCTTGTTCAGTTGTTCGTTTACCTCGCCCTTGTTCTTTCTCTCTCGCCCTTGTTCATTTCTCTCTACGCAATCGACTGACGATCGGCGACCACTTTCACCTTCGAGTATCTATTTCTTGGTGCAACGCTTGAGTACTTGGATATTTCTTCAGATTAAAAGGAAAATCTAAACTATGATTTCTAACTGTTGGCTAATTCTTTCTTTCCTTTTCAAATGGGAAGAGTGATGTTAATTTCTTTGCAGAATTCTCAAGTACCTCATCTACTTGATTCAAGACTTCAAATCAGGTTGTATTGTTCAGAGTCATATTTATTGACCAAAAAAGATGTATGATGTTCAATCTTGCTCTCTCTTTCTACTAAATTCCTTTATGTAGTTTTGTTTTATTAGTCGTCTTATTGAACCCCGTCATGTTCGGACATTTCATTCCCCGATGTTGGCTACTGGGCAGGCTCTGGGTTTGATCCCAAGTGATCCTCAGTTCGACCAGACGTTGGTGGATTTAAGTAGGGAAAAAAAAAAAGTTATATGTTACCCGACACATGCTACGCAAAATGCAATTTTGTGTATTTGTTCTTTGCTTCCGGTTAAGTGAGGTGGCCTATTGCTTGTTTCACATTGTTTAAGTTATTAATCAATCAAAGAGCCACGCAGAAGATAGTTATTAATCAAAGAGTGCATGCAGTCGAGAGAGTAACAATGCCACCCTGTCGACCTCTTATCCCCTAATCGACCTCCCATCTTTCATTGACAGATTCCGATACATCTCAGAGCCAGCCAGGACCCTCATGATCGATGCATTGGCGAAGGCAGCGCGACAACTCGGCGTGGACATCACCGCGCTGAACGCATCCGGCGCCTTCAAGATCTCTGGCCGAAGCGCATCAAAGCACTGGATGATGTTGTTCGCGCAACAGAAATTGATGGGCTGCTGGATGTTGGGGAGTACAAGGCGATGGCGAAGAGGTGGAGGCTGAGCAGAAGTTGATAGATGACCAGGAGTTTGAAATTTGGAGAAGGGAGCTGAAGCAACGCCGGTGAGTTGGGCTCCCGATGGTTGTTAATTATTGAGATTTCTGATTAAAGAACAGAATTTGTTTGATTTTGTTTCTTGATATTCTTTTACAAAGTGTAGTAGGTGCAGTTAATTTTTTTTTTCAGTTTTGCTATTGGCTCCCAATTCGTCTCCCGGTCAATCTCCCATCCAACGTGGCAAGCACGTGGCGGCATACATGGCAAGCCCTGTGGCTCAGCCAAAATACTGAATAATACCCCCAGTTTCCCTCTCTCTCAGAAAAAGCCTTAGCTCTCTCTCTCTCTCTCTCTCTCTCTCTTCTCTCTCTCCCCCCCTCCCCCCCCCCCCCCCCTCTGACCCCAACATCATCGCCACCATCCCCTCGCCGCCGTGCCCTCAGCCCCTCGCCGCCGCGCCCACTCTCTCTCTCTCTCTCTCTCTCTCGTCCCCCTCTCTCTCTTCGCAAAAAAATTCCTAGTTCTCTCTCTTGATCTCCAAATTCGTCACCGCAAGCCCGTCGTCGCCTGCACACATGGCCTGTTGTCTCCCCGTGATCGTGATCTCAGTAGAATTCCCTTCTCGATCTCTCAAAGGTTGCTCTTGCCGAATTGGAAGTTTGTTAGACCAGTAAACATTATGACAAATTACTATTACAGGAGCAGTGGCGGACCCACGTGGGAGCAAGTGTATGCGGTCGCCCACACTGGAAGTTGGGGTTAACTAAGTAAATAACCTAAGTACTCGATCATTTCTCCTGATCTCACCATCACAATTACAAGTCTTTAACCGTGTTAACCATGTCAATCTAACACAAAACAAAGACAAAATGTAGAGATGAAAGAAGTCATGAGAATGTGAGGTAGTCAAATCATATCTTTCGTATCGTAAACGTCCATGATGTCACCTTTCAAAATACAAAAAAAATAATTTGTGAACTGCTGCCATGGTCACAGTATTTTTCTGAGGACTGCTACCAAGGTCGCAGTCCTAATTACACTGAAAATATATAAATTTTTAGGATTGCGATCATGTCACAGTGGATTGCGACCATTTTTTTTGTAATATCAAAACATGGAATATGTGTTGGTTTTTTATAAATTTTCAATTTTAGTTCATAATGTTTTCGCCCACTTAGTGAAAATCCTACGTACGCCACTGTACAGGAGGCTCTTCCCTCCATCTAAAATCATTCAGCTGCATTTTCCTAGATGATCCAAAAAATAACCAAATCAAAGAATTCATGTAAACAACAACAGAAAGAAGAAGATATTGAATCAATAGAACACCAACTCCATTTTCGTATGTTAGCAACACTTGATTGGAGAGATGAGGAGGTAGAGTTTTTCACGAGCTCGAGAGGGATTTCATGGTCGATATCTGAGTGAGAGAGGGTGTCAGCGGGTGAGCTCGAGAGGGCGACGACGAAGTCGATAGGGATTTCGTAGTCAGGTCGTGGTCGAGATCTGAGATCGAGAGGGTGTCGCAGCGATGAGCTCGAGAGGGGATTCGTGGTCGAGATCTGAGATCGAGAGGCCAATAGGGTGTCGGGGCGGCACCTCGAGAGGGAGGGACGCGACCTCCAGGGCCGGCGACGGAAGACGATCAGCAGCGAAGGGAGGTCCCTCGTCTCAGTTTGGAAATTGAGAGAGAGAGAGAGAGAGAGAGAAGAGAGAGAGAGAGAGAGAGAGGCCGCGAGGGAAGGCGGCAACGGGCGGCGACGGAAGGGGGCGAGGGGACAACCCAGGCTGTGCTTTCTCAGATCTGAAAAAATAGAGAGAGAGGGAGCTAGGGAAAAATTGATTTTGTTGAATTTGATGGTGATGTGGCATGCCACGTGTCAAGCGGGAGACAAAAGGGAGTTCAAGGGGGGAGCCAAATAGCATTTTTGATTTTTTTTTTGTTGTAATCTAGAATCTGTTGTGGGCTTTTAGACGAGTCATGTTGAAGTATTTCAAATTTTCTCTTATGCAGATAAACTGGACACTCTTGATATCAACATGAACCCAACATGTACTGAGGAAAAACTGGCAATCTCTTTGATTTCAAATTTTCAAAATTTTTTCTCTTTGTTTCATTTTTCTTCTGGCTGATACTGACTATATATGGAAAGAAACATTTTAATGGATAATCCAGGCTCTGAGTTTTTTATGTATTTATATATTCCGGCAAAATGTAATAAGCTTTCACTGTACTTGTGTTGCATACCAAATAAGTGCTATGAGTGCTATGATGCAACGGGAATCAAATTAACGACGGCAAAATTCAAATTTTTCCAATAAAGAAACGGAAAACTTATTAAATCCATCAGACTCGGATCAGAATTTTGTTTGAACCAAAACCAATAGGTTCCGTCCTTAGCATTACACTTTGATAATTATTAACGTGAAGTGTAGCCAGTTTCATTATTGAGTTGGTGCAAACCATAACCTTAATTCGTTTAGAGAGGCCAAGATTTGTTTCCCTTCCCAGGTTGATTCCTTGTCCTCCTCAGATTAAAACTAATACGACTCCCTCTCTCAATCCATCTATAAATACTCTCACAAGCAAGCCTATGAGCAATTTTTGCAGAGCCAGAGAGAGAGAGAGAGAGAGAGAGAGAGAGAGAGAGAAAGAGAGAGAGATGGCCGATATCATCACAAATTGCCCTTCATATTCTCCACCTTCACCCTCTTCGTCTCCCCGTCGTCAATCTCTTCAGCTCCCGCCCTCATTGATCGATTGGAGACATCCCAGAGCCGGCCAGGAGTGACATGATCGAAGCATCGATGCAGGCAATGAGAAAACAACTCCAGCGCATCGTCGACCGTATCCTTGGCCATGACGAGCCCTGCTCCGCCTGCAGGAACAGCTGAGTCGCGCTGTGGCAGCAGCAGATGCGATGGGGGTGCAGGATGTGGAGGAGTACAGGGCAATGTCTCTGCACTTGCTGGAGTTGGAGAGGGCGATGCTGTTGAAGAGGCTAGAGTATTTGGAGGCAAAGCTGCTTCAAGAAGAGGAAGAGGAAAGGATTTCCTTTTCAAGCGCACCCTGTTTTCATCCTTTGATTCTTCCGAGGATGAGATGGATGATGACGATGATGATGATGGTGGTGGTGGTGTGATGGTGATGGTGGAGGGTGATTTGCTTGAGATGTATGATTAACAACAAGAGACGGACTACTAAGTGCTACTTTAGCTTTTTTTTTTTTTCTCTTCTTCTTCAGGGTGTAGTTAAAATTTTGTCATTGCTTCAAGTTAATGGAGTAATTAAGAAGCATGTATCCAATTCCATACTTCAAATCAAACCGATTCATGTGTTATAAAAGTAATTTGGTTCTTCAATGATTTTTATTTGAGCGTTGTTTTTTTTCTGTCAAATAGTTTGATGCATGTTTGAATTGTTTATATCATTTACTTGTCTAACTTATGTAACTCTATTTTCTGAGAAAAAACTGGACCAAAATAGGCCAAACTTTATATTAAAGAATAAAAGAGACAGGTAACTAACTCAAGAAATACAATTCAAAATGTTCTTGCTCCTTCAGCGGCTCTTCCCCCTCTTCTCGCCTTGTACTCGACTCCCATCCTTCGCTGATCGATCCGGAAGCCAGCCCGAACCCTCAATATTGAGGCATCCGATCGTGCATTGTGCCAACACCTCGGGCGCACGGCCAACTCCTTCCGTCGGCTTCAAGAGCTCAACTCAGAGCACTTCGAAGGAGTGGATGATGTTATCCGTGCAGCAGAGATCGTAGGGCTATTGTGGGCGCATGCAAGGTAATGATGCAATGGTGGAAGGACGTGGTCGCAGGGAGGTCGAGACTGTTGAGGAGATTGAGTACGTAGATGGATAGGAGAGGATGCTACAGCCTTGGGTGGTTCATGTTAATCTCACATCATGGTGGCCCACTTAACCTTGGTTTAAACATTGGATTCCTAATTAAAGTTAACTGATATAATAAGATGCCCATATTAAAGTCACATTTATATAGTTTATATAATCTCTTGAGATATAAGGGTACCATGATGGAGGGTTTTATTTCAAGGGTTTATTTGCAAATGTGTGACCCACTTTTCTCCTCCTACAAAGAAATACAAAACCTATCGCTCTTTTGAGAAATCCATCAGTGAAAGATTTTCTGAAGGTTTTGTGCAAGGAAAAAGGAGAAGAGAGAAGCAGGTTATTTGCATTAGGGTTTGCAGGATCAAAGGAAGGAATCGAGATCTTCTTCAACCTTCATCTATTGTTCATCAATGGGTTCAGGTATGGGAATTTAAAGTATATGTGTTTTGATTCCGTATTCAATTCTTGAAATGATTGATTCTAAATTCATGGCTGTTAATCCGCATTAAGTTTATTTTAATTCTTACATTTGATATCAGAGCCGTGTTTAGAATAAATACATCTTAGATTAAGGATTATGGTAAATTAGGGTTTTTGATTGACAATTCATAGAAATCAATTTTTGATCCTTTAATTGTAGAATTAGTAGAGGATTACATAACCCTAATATCCTGTTCATACTCCTCTAATTGTACAATCAATTGGGATCAAAATTTAGGAATTAGAAACCTAATTTTCCTAATTTTGGATTAAATCGATTAAGCAGAAACTGCCTTTGATAACTGCTTCGTCGACTATTAGTCGACTAGCCCGAAACACTAGTCGACTAATTCCCTTTTCCAGAAAGTTAAAAATCTCTGTTTCGATACAGTAGTCGACTTGAAATTTAGTTGACATTTTGAGTAGTCGACTAATTAGGGTATAGTCGACTAATCAATTTGCCCAAGTTCAACTAACAGAGTGACCCGAAAGTTAAGAGGTCTCTGTTGACTTCAGGAGTCGACTTATAATTTTGTGTAGTCGACTAAATTGAGTATAGTCGACTTATAACCTTGACCTAGTCGACTAGACTTAATAATAGTTAGTCGACTTGACCTGACCTCAAGTCGACTGGACTTGACCTTAGTCGACTGGGACTTCCACTATAGTCGACTTATATTGTCCAAGTCGACTAGTAGTTCCAAGAATCAGTCGGACTAATGTTGTTATATTTCAATCATAATGTATATTACACATTTAAGTTATGTGTTAATATTGATTGATGTTGGTCAAAGTAATAGAATTGAAGTATTATAGTATTACTTAAATAAAAGATTAGAGAATATTATTGGTTAGTTTTGTATTCATATGGTTTATGATTTAGTAGTTGCCAAAGTGACCTATGTTAGTAAGCCTTATGAATATACAACTACATAAAAGACTTGTCAATGTAAATGACATTAAAGCAATAATACTCTCGATGGCGTTCTAGTTAGGAGATTGGGACTGGCCCAAGGAAAGTCTCTTTCAAATAATTATGAACCGGTGTAGGGTAGGTAATTTATGCAACTTAGTGGTGTAGAAGTGGATACCCAAAGGTAACCTGACTTACTGTCTAAGTAGCATAAATTATATTAGACCTACATAGGTGATAAAAGAGTCTCACCTAAAGAGTGAACACTAGATATGCGTAGGTTCGCCCAAAGGAGAAATCAAGTGATATCAATAGTTCATCTTAATTAAATTTAAATTGTATTGATTCGTGGGCTAATGTGAGCAATGGCCTATTATGTTTCAGTGAACGTCCCTACTTCCCTTCACACTCATGCCACCAGCATTCCAGCCTGGATGGTACAAACTTCTCCGAGTGGTTTGAGCGTGTACAATTTACACTGGGTGTTCTCGACCTAGACATGGCTCTTTAGTAGAGAAACCTGATGAAGTGACTGCTGAAAGCACACAGAGCAGGTTAGCCATGCCAAAACTTGGGGAAGGTCGAATAGACTCAGTCTCATGTTCATAAAGATGACCATAGCCAATAACATCAAGACTTCACTCCCACATACTACTAGTGCATCTGAACTTTTATCTGCTGTAAGAGACCGATTTAAGTCTGTAGATAAGTCATTAGCTGGCCACCCTTATGCTGAACTGACTACCATGAAATATGATGGTAATAGAGGAGTTCAACAACACATCCTTAACATGACTGATAAGGCTGCTAAGTTAGGATCACTGGGTATGAAAGTGGATGAATCCTCTTGGTACAGTTCATCCTCAACTCACTTCCTCCGCAGTTTGGGCATTCAAGATTCACTACAACACACATAAAGATAAGTGGAATTTGAATAAGCTAACTGGTAAGTGTGTACAAGAGGAAGTGAGACTGAGGCAAGAAGGGCCATCACTCAGCATTGTCAGTAACTCAAGGAGGGTATCCATAAGAAAGGTAAATATGGAAGAGGTAAGAGATTCCATCAAAGAAAGGGCATGACCATGGGAAAAGCAGCCAAGGTCATGGAAAGGCTTTCACTGTCAAATGCTACGTCTGTGGCAGAAAAGGACATGTGAAGAAGGACTGCAACAAGAGGAAAGCTTGGTTCGAAAAGAAAGGTATAAATCTTTCTTTTGTATGTTATGAATCAAATCTTGCTGAAGTACCATCTAATACTTGGTGGATTGACTCTAGAGCCACAACTCAATAACTAATTCATGCAGGGATTCCTTACAACCCGGAAACCGAAGGAAAGTGAGAGATTTGTCTTTTATGGGGAACCGTCTCAAAGTGGAGGTCGAGGCTGTGGTACTTACCGACTATCTTAGAGACGGGTCATCAGATGAATCTTGAAGATACTTTTTATGTACCTTCGATTTCTAGGAACTTAATGTCATTATCCAAATTAGAGTTGTTGGATATTATGTTTTATTCAGTTGTGGAAAACTCAGTTTAATGTATAATTCAATGCCGGTTGGACATGGAATTTTATGTGATGGTTTATATAAAATTTCATTGAATGATGAATTTGCACAATCTCTTTTATCTCTGCATTCGAATGTTGGTATTAAACGTGGCTTAATTAATGAAAATTCCTCTATTTGTGGCATAGACGACTGGGGCATATCTACAGGGATAGAATTGAAAGATTAGTGAAGAATGGGATTTTGGATAATCTAGACTTCACTGATTTGATGTGTGTGTGGATTGCATAAAGGAAAGCCAAACCAAACACACTAAGAAAGGTGCCACAAGAAGTAAAGAACTCCTTGAAAATAATTCATACAGATATTTGCGGACCACTCTCCATTCCATGTTTTACGGGAGAGAGATATTTCATTACCTTATAGATGATCTGTCACGTTATGGTTATGTATATCTAATTCATGAAAAGTCTCAGGCCGTTGACATCCTTGAGGTGTTCATTACAGAGGTCGAGAGACAATTAGATAGAAAAGTTAAATCATAAGATCAGATCGAGGTGGTGAATTTTATGGTAGATATGATGAGTCAGGACAACATCCTGGCCCATTTGCCAAATTTCTAGAAAAGCATGGTATTTGTGCTCAATACACAATGCCAGGTACGCCTCAGCAGAATGGTGTTGCTGAAAGGCGAGAAACCGAACTCTTATGGATATGGTTAGGAGCATGATGAGCTTCTCTAATGTACCTAATTCATTGTAGAATGAAGCCTTAAAGACTGCTATGTATATCTTGAACAGGGTTCCTAGTAAGGCAGTCCCAATAACTCCTTTCGAGTTGTGGACTGGTAGGAAACCCAGTTTAAGACATTTACATGTTTGGGGTTGTCCAGCAGAGGCTAGAATATATAATCCACAAGAAAAAGAAATTAGACTCAAGGACAATATCTGGGTATTTCATTGGTTATCCAGATAAGTCTAAGGGGTACAAATTTTATGTCCTAAACATAGTACAAGAATAGTTGAAACTGGTAATGCCAGATTCCTTGAAAATGGCGAAATTAGTGGGAGTGATGAACCAAGAAAGGTAGATCTTAAAGTGATAAGGGTAAATATCCCAATTACCTTTCATTCAAGAGAAATTGTTGTCCCTCAGCTTGATCATCAGCGATGATGATACCAGAACAACATAATGATATGGGTTCACCACTCCATGAGGATATCGCCATTGAAAATGTAGTAGAACCACCACAACCGGCAGCTTTGAGAAGATCTCAAAGGGAAAGAAGATCTGCCATTTCAGATGATTATGTGGTGTATCTACAGGAATCTGATTAGATATTGGGATAAATAAAGATCCAGTTTCATTTTCACAAGCCATAGAATGCAATGATTCTAGTAAATGGGTTGATGCTATGAATGATGAGTTGAAATCTATGGACCAAAATAAAGTCTGGGAATCTCGTCGAATTGCCTGATCACTGTAAGAAAGTCGGGTGTAAATGGGTCTTTAAGACCAAGCGCGACTCTAAAGGCAATGTCGAACGATATAAGGCCAGACTTGTGGCTAAAGGTTTCACTCAGAAGAAAGGCATTGATTATAGAGAAACCTTCTCTCCAGTATCAAAGAAGGACTCTCTTAGAATCATTATGGCACTTGTAGCTCATTATGATTTGGAGTTACATCAAATGGATGTGAAAACTGCTTTTCTAATGGAGATTTGGATGAGAAAATTTACATGGAGCACCTGAAGGGTTCGCAAAGAAAGGAAAAGAACACTTGGCTTGCAAATTAAAGAAATCCATATACGGACTAAACAAGCTTCCAGGCAATGGTATATAAAGTTTAATGATACCATTACCTCTTTTGGATTTACAGAAAACACTGTTGATCAGTGTATATATTTAAAGATCAGTGGAAGCCAGTGTCCCAGAAATGACTTAGAAAAGGGTCAAATGCAGAAAGTTCCGTATGCATCAGCTGTTGGGAGCTTGAATGTATGCACATACTTGGACCAAGGCCAGATATCAGTTTTGCTGTAGGGATGCTGGGAAGACCAGAGCAATCCAGGAATGGAGCACTGGAAATTAGCTAAGAAGGTTATGTGGTATCTTCAAGGGACGAAGGACCATATGCTCACATATAGGAGATCAGATCAGTGGAGGTAATCGGCATATTCGACTCAGATTTTTCTGGTTGCCCAGATAGAAGGAAGTCTACTTCAGGTTTCATTTTTACTAGCAAGGTGGGGCAATCTCGTGGAAGAGTGTAAAGCAGTCTATCACTGCTTCATCCCGATGGAGGCTGAGTTCATAGTTGTTTGAGGCACAAATCATGCATTATGTTTAAGGAATTTATCTCAACACTTGGTGTAGTTGACTCTATTACCAGGCCGCTGAAGATATATTGTGACAATACAGCAGCCGTTTTCTTCTCTAGAATGGAAAGTACTCTAATGGTTCCAGGACACATGGAACTTAAGTACTTGGTGGTTAGAGAAAGAGTTCAGAAACAGAAAGTGTCAATTGTAAGTATAAGTACCACTTAATGGTTGCTGATCCAATGACAAAAGAATTGCCTCCAAAGACATTTAAGGAACATGTTGTTAGAATGGGTCTTTTGAGCAAATCTGTAAATGTATGGTTGGTACTTGTAAAATTGACAATATTCGCAAATAAAAGTTTGTTTCTGTATTCCTGTTATCCAATTATGGTGTACACATATTATGTATGGAGTTTGTTAAACAGGAAATGTCTTTTACAAGACAATTACAGGGGTCATTGGTTATGGACTCAATTAGTAAGGGTTATCAATGTTGTGGTACATAGAAGGGAGTATGACGTGGATGTGTTATAACCGCTATGACTCGCATTGGTGGTCCAAGCTAATTGCAGTATTACAGTATTTCATATTGGGCTTATCAGTTGTTGTTTTTAAAATTCGTGATCACGTGTCAACTTTTTTCAGTATGGAATCCAATGAAGTCAAAATGTTTTGAAAATGAGTCTTTTTTTTATTTGTTTTCTAAAGTTTTAACCTAATCGGTTAGTGGT